>APFE030002716.1:0-15014 GCA_000404065.3 Pinus taeda
TATTGTACTATGTATTGTTACATGTTCTCAATCAATATAATATACAGATAGTTGGGGGTTTTCAGCTGTATGCTTCCCACGTGATATACTGTGTTGATATGTGTGATTGATGTTTCAATGTGCACATGTGATTGATGTCTTAATTCTGCAAATTGATGATCAACGTAGAGGAGGTTATGTATTATGCATGCATTCCGCAAATAGTGTATAATCAGGATAATCTATGTGAATAAGTGTTATATTATTCAAAATTTCTAAATGGAGAATCAAATGGGAATTTGGGTAACAATTTGAATAGAAAATAAATTTCCAGCATATATGTATAATTATTAGGAGATTTAGGGTATTATTAGGGGAAGAACCTATTGACAGTGTTGGACCTGCCAACATTTAGGGGATCTCCCTGATATGAAGTCCCAATTAGACCTCACATCGTTTGGTGTAGGAGTCTCATCTAGTATAAAGGCTTGGTTGTTGAATCCTTAAATATTTTACTTGGCTCTAACTATCAGCAAGAGAGAGGGATGTTATGGTGACTTCGAAAAGCAAGAAGTTGTGCCTAGTGAGTGGTCAGTTGTAAATGTGTCAAAGTACTTCTACTATGGAGAGGGGAAGAAAGTGAGACTCTAAGAGAGAGGTAGTAGTACCACCTAAGAAGAGACACACATGAACCAAAAGGATCCATGTAACATCCAATGGAAAATTCCACAGAGGATGTGACATTCGTTACAACCAACAAATGAAAATGTATGTCTAATATCCTGTGGAATAGTCCACAAGGATGGTACATTTTAATGGTGTTTGAAATCCATAAACCAAGGGGATCTCCTCAATGTGAAGTCCCAATTAGACCTCACACTATTTTGCGTAGGAACCTCATCTGGAATATTGGCTCGATTTCCATATATCTCAAATATATTCCTTGGCTCTAGCTGTCAGCATAGGAGAGGGATGGAATGGTGTCTTCGAAAAGTAAGGGAGGTGTGTTTGGTGAGTGTACAGTTGTGATTTTGTCAACATTATTCTACTGCAAAGGGGGGATAAAAGTGAGCCTCTAAGTGAGAGGTAATAGTACCACCCAGGAAGAGACACACATGAACCAGAAGGAGCCATCTAACATCCAGTGGAATAGTCCATAACAGATGTGATGATCTTTGCAACCAACAAAAATGGAAAGATTTATATAATATCTTGTGGAATAGCCAACAAGAATGGGACATAAATAACAACCATTATAACACATTATCAAGAATATAAGCACTAAAATATCTGAAATAGTTCAACTATCTTAATACATGTGAAATGAAATACAAACATCAACATAATAGTCTTACAAACATTCATAGTCCATGCATGAAGAACGTGTTGGCCTTCAAGGCTTCTGTTATTAAGCAAAAGTTCCAAGACACATGTTTACAATGTACATCACTAGCCCCAATAGTGGGATATTTGAGCCATTCCTTTCTCCTCAAAGAACTACTTGATATCTCTTTAATGCCTTACAGGAGGAGACAAGGTGAGTCATTTTCTCATACAATGATGGGATATATATAACCAAGGGATGATGCTTCTCCTTTTTGACTCTTTGACTACCCTCATGATTGTTCAACTTACATGACTCTCCATATTCATGTGTGTCCTTTGGATTTCCACTTTACAATACATTTTAATATAGTATACATGGTCCACAATAGTGATGTGGCATATGACCACTCATGACATGACATGACATGAAACTACTGACATGGATTGCTTGGTGATGTGGAAATGTCAAGTCATTGTTTTTTTTGAGTGTTGGATGTCTTCTTGGATATTCTTTCTCTTTTCCTATGTGTGTCTTGTTGATGCAGAGTATTCAATGATCTTTATTCTTGGGTGGTAGTTTCAAACTTGCATCCCTTTTCTTTTCTATTTAATAGATGAGCTTGCATGTGTCAGATGCAAAGATGTCTGTATGCATGCTCCCCTTCTGCATCTCCTTCTTCATCATCCTTTCATGGTGTGAGAGAGTACCTGCATCTGCAACTCACTCATCACCAGATGACATCAGTCTGAAAACCCCTATCCTAAGATAGGGCATTTAGATTCATGAACTAGGGCGGGATTGGGTGACAAGTTAGGAGAAAAGGCCCAGTGATTGTGCAATTTCACATTTCAAGTAGCCAAGGGTCAATTTTGAGCACTAAGACTGTGTTAGGTTCATATATTTTTTATAGGATCATTTGATTATAGCTAATCATTATTATGTTTGAAATGTTGTAAATAATATTCCATGTTGTAAATTATTTCCAAAACAAGGTCAAAACCTTAAGAAAAACAAAAAAAATATGGTTGCAAATCAAAATGCGGCATTAGAGGATAATTAAGTATGTTTAGATTAAATTAATCACATCATTTAAATGTGGTTAAATGAATTGTAATAAGGCCTTGGTATTATCGATTTGATTTTAGTGTAGATTTGACAACGACAAATGGAGATTTGCCGTATGTGGTTAAATAGAGCACTTATTCCCCACTCCTGATCACATTTCCTTTTTCATCAAATGACTCCAACGTCTTTTCAAAACCCCCCACTATGATTCTCTTTAATGGTGAGGGCAGGGGTCCAAAAAGTGGTTTCCCCGCCGCTACATGTCTTCCCCTCATGATTTTAGACCCCTCCCCCCCTCTAACACCACAAACAGCTCTGAACCCCCTCCAAAAGTAATTTCCATCATTCCTGCTATAACCTGCCTTCCCAATAATGTCACCCCTCACTTCAACTCAACCGCCATTCCCCTACTGCGATGTATCCCTTCAGCCTATCACCTCCCACCAACATTTAACCTCGTTGTCACTCCCGCACCACTCACTACTTGCCACTTGGACTATTTTCCCCACTCACCTCCACATCATTTCTCCACATCACCCTTGTAGACCCAACTTCCTATCCACAAAACATGTGCCTCCACATCATCCCTTACCTCCATGTCACCTCCCGCCTCCACGTCATATGTCTGTTTCATGGTCAGTTAAACTATGTTTTTTCCTCTACAACGCAGTACTTCAAAAAATTGTTTACAAACAGTTGAGAACTAATTTTCAAAAACATAAAGAGTTTTTTTCTAATAACATCCTCATTTACAAAAACCTCTCTCATTTTTCTAACATATATTATGGTTGGGAGATTCGGATGAATCTTTACAAGCATATTTTCCTGTTTTTAGCCAGTGTTTTCAAATGCAGTTTCCAAGCAGGTAGAAATGAATTCTCAAAAAATTAAAGACATTTTTGTTTCCAACATCATAATTTACAAAAACCTCTCTCAGTTTTCTAACATGTATTATGGTTTGGGATATACAAAATTATTACAAGACCCTATTTTTCAGAATTTCGGGAGGAAAAAACTCAAAGACAGTTAGTGACTTGGATGCCACCTCATCAAATAAGAGTTGTTATCAAGTTCGAATTACTCTTCTTTGTCACCAAAAATCCACAAAGATAGTGCCAAGTAGATTCATTAGTTTTGAATTTCCTATATTTCAGTTCTATTTGTGTAATACAGTTTGAGATATTTGTAATAAATCTTGATATTTTTTCAAGATATTTTAGTTTAGAATTTTTATAAATACTTCATCATTTGAAGTAAGAGTTGTTGGGACTTTTACAAAGAAAGACTACCATTATTGTAAAGCTAATCATTGAGATTTAGCAGTCATTTTCATTAATACAAGCAAGTTGTTTTAGGATTCCTGTGTCATATCTATGTGGTGAACTGCTTCTTACTGTAATTCAGTTTCTCTTTGTTTTCTCATATGTATTCAAATCTATTTTTTCTTTAAGAAAATTAGGTTCAAAATTTGTTTCAAAACACTTTGTTCTGCCTTAAAGAAAAATCAATGTTTTCTACTGAACTTTAAATATAGAATTAAGGTAACAATACTCTATATCTAAAGTGAATCCTAATTTCTTCTTCCTTCTCCATCTCATAAACTACAGGGCCCAATAATATCCCTACCTTGCCCTGTTGCACTTAAGCTTGATTATTTCTGCATTTGATCATCTTAAACACTTCCAATTTCATTGCCCAATGGCCATCCCTTGTTGTTCCAACCAAACCAATTCACAAATCAAACCTTAAACTTCATACCTAGCCTAAAATTCAATACAACAAAGTTAAATATTATAAAGAGAGTCCTCTGAAGCTGGTAGGGCTAGATCCTAGCTTCCAAAGTAGGTTTTTGGTTACCTTTACGATTTTCTTCTGCAACCTCAGAAAATTACAGAGTGCTAATAGACTTCGTAGTGCATAGCTTAGGACAGACTGAGGGAAATTTATGTGCAGTCCTCACCGAGGGGAGAATTTGTGTAGTTCCTAGTAAGGGGAAAATTTTCATAGTGCTCACTAAGGGAAAAATTTGTGTAGTTCCCACTGAGGGAAAAAATTGCACAGTCCCCCCCCCTCAGGGAAAAATTTGTGGAGTCCCCGCTAAGGAAAAAATAGTGCAATTCAAGTAGGCAATGGAGGATGTAGGATGAGGCTCTGGGAGGAAAAAATGTGTATTTTTAGGAGACAAGAGTGACTTGGCAACTCAGACTCTAAATTACGCAGCTTAGGGAGGCTTGAAGGACAGAACTGCGTAATTTCTGGAGGTTGTGAGGTCCAACTGAGGGAAAGGAAACTGGGAGAAGCATATGCGCAGTTTTGGTTGCCAAGGGAGCTTAGGATTCTATGCATTGTGTAGTTCTAGTAGATAAGGGAAAAGCTTTAGGGTTAAATATGTGAAGTGCATAGTCCAAGGCAGACTGGGAGACACAACTGTACAATTTTGGAGGTCAAGATAGGGAGTTGGTCTCAGGAATTGCACAGAGAAACAACCCTAGTGAATAAGGACTGTGAATTGCATAGTTCCAAATAGCAAGGTCACAACTTAGAGCTATTATACTGTGCAGTGCACAATTCAGTTAGGGCCCAGTAAAAATAAGCTTCCCGGTTGGGAATATTTTCTGAAAATGGCTAAGTTTGGGATGGGTGATGAACTATGATGAACCTTGACTATGATCACACACTTAACATACATTGATGACACAAAAACATGGATCATCAAAACATGTAAATAAAGAATTTCCCTCAGTGTGACTTCCTCATGACAAAATACAATAAGCACGATACTTAAGATAGGCTTTAGGATGATCATGACGACACTTGTGCGATAATGGTCAAGTCTTTGAGTATGGATATGACATATGTTTACATGGCCTAGAGAACTCATATACAAAAAGATAAACCTTCGAAACCATCAGAAAATTCTTGCAAACATCATACAACAGTCAAACATCCAAAAAGGTGATAATTAACCAAACATGCAAAAGGGATTAAAGAACTATGAGAAAGCTCAGGAAACGAGCTCTAGTATTTGCAACCAGAATGAAAAATACCAAGGAAGGCTCTGAAATTTGAGTGTAAGCCAAAATTTTGGAGGGTGTTGCAGCATCTACAACACTTGGTGACATGTTGGTTAAACTCCAACTTCTCTGTCTTGGTTAACTTCTTCTATGCACGGCCTTGGTTCTTTAGGGAGTACTGATTCATCGTTTAGATTAACTTGGTCTTCCCACTTACCCCATGATGATCTGATAATCACCCTATGAGTGACCTCAGTTGAAGATTTATTAAACAAAAGGTATTACAGACTCATGTGCTAGTGTGTGTTCTATGTTATTCAAGCAACGGATCGATCAGATTGCCAATACACAGACATTTAAATGGAAAGAGAGTAGAGAAATACAATAAGCAACACAAAGACACAAACAATTTTTAATAAGGAGTTCACCCTATTCTCCAGGGCTACGTCTCCATTCCAACTTCAGTGGTGGCCTCGTTTTATTATGTCTTATATCAGAGAAATTACAATACAAGGACTCAATGCGAGTTCTCTTGAAGTAGATTTTGCTAGGTAGGGTGGTTCTTGGATTCCCCAAGCCACTCGAAGTTCACAGACTCTTTTCTTCCTACTAGCTCTATGACCCTTGGTCTACAGTGGAAAGAGCCAAATGTGATACTCAGTCTGGATAGATTCCACTATGGGAAGGCTTGAATCTTCAAGCTCTCTGGTGCTTGATGTTGCCTGTGGTCAGATCGGCCCTCTGTCTCCTCTGCTTGGCTTCACTATTCTCTATGTTCAATCCTCCTCTCAGGGTTCACTATTCACTATCTCTCTCGGTCACTTGGACTCCTCTCAAAATTCTCTTCTTCTCCTTTTGACTGTCTCTATTCATGGCTTTAACCATTCGATCCCTATGCATGTTTGGTTCCTCTCCTGCCTGCGTCGATTCTCCTTTTGCAGCTGTTCTTGGAGTTCCCTATTCGGCGTCAGCATGAATACTCGAGAAGTGCCACGTGTCCCATCAGAACAATGTCAGTCTGCTCGTCGATTCATTTCTTCCGTTATGTCATGGATACGTTCTTTCTCCATCGTGTTGATCAAATGGATTCCAAATCCCTTTAAATCGTGGCTTAATTCCCTGTCGATTTATTTTCCTTCTATCAGGCGCAATCTCAACCATCTGATCTAGGCTCCTCCAGATCCAACGTCATACGCACATCAAGCGCGGTTGACTTGCTCGACTGATAGCGCGCGATCACGGTGATTTTTCTCTCACCTCCGTTGCCATGCGTCGATCGCTGAGTGGGATCACTCTACTCTCCTCCAAAACCTCTTACCGTTCAAGGGCACCCCGACCAATACCGCAATTTTTCCAGTGTGCGGGTCCTGCCTTTGTCCTTTAGCGCTTTTCATTTCTCCACCTGCGGTTCTCCGACTCCCAACGTGACTGAGTGCTTAAGGCTTTTCCATTTTAGCCTTGTTTTCCCAGTGATGTGTGATTAACACTAATTGCGCATCAAAATTGCCTCCTTTTCCCGGTCCGAGGCTCTCAGGGGCTGTTTTGACATCTCGTGCAGTCCCCATGGGCCTCGGTTAGTGCGTTTTGACCGAGGTCATCCTTGTTCCACATTGGCTGCCATTACCACTGCTTCAAGGCATTTTTTGATTATTGTTTTGGAATTTTCAAGGATTTGTTCAACTCAATACAGTCAAGGTTCTTGACAGTCTTTTGTGGATCCGATTCGGATCACGGCCTCCCTACTGAAAAATATTTTGGCCCACCAAAAGTTGGTTTTCTTCAAGCATCGACTAAGTGAGGAAACTATTGTCTCACTTGTCCAATCTCAATCCACTTCGCACTGCTCGGCTTCAAACCCTTAAGTCTAATCCTGAGGTATTCCACTTGTCCACTGTGCGTCGTCCTTACCTTCCTATCCAGCACTGTGTCTTCCTGTAACTCATTAAGGTACTCAGGTAGCAGGTCATCAACAGAAGGTAATTGACTCTGCTCTTCAGGGTCCTCAATCATTGAAGGTTCAAACAACCTCAAGCAATCTGCGTTCACGACTGAGTAGATGTGCATGTAAGCTGGAAAATTAAGGCGAAAATCATTCTCACCAATCTTCTCCAGTATCCTGAAGGGTCCATACCTGATAGGTTTTAGCTTTTTACCTTCACCTTGCATTCTGTCCTTGCTGATATACAGCTAGACTTGGTCTCCAACTTGAAAACTATGCTCCATCCAATGCTTATCATGCCTAGCCTTATACTTGGCCTAGCTCTTTTCCAGCTATTCCTGTACTACCTGGTGGATCTCCTGGATCTGTTCAATGAACGTAGTTGTCTTGTCCACATCACTGTGTCTATCAACCATGGTATCTTTACCAAAGACAAAATCCAAAGGAGACCTTGGTATGAAACCAAAACAAGTCTCAAAAGGAGATCTCTGTGTAGAAGAGTGTTTGGCTCTATTGTAAGCATGCTTCACATAGCACAAGTGCTCATCCCAGAGCTTAGGATGTTTACTGCAATATCCTCTCAGTAACTGGGTCATTGTCCTGTTAACTACTTCTATCTAGCCATCTGTTTGTGGATGAAAAGTTGTGCTTTTCTTTAATTTGGTGTCCATTAGTTCCCACAGACTGGACCAAAACTTCTCTACAAATCGGGTGTCTCGATCAGATATAATAGAAGTGGGTAATCCAAAATGAACCCATACATGTTCAAAGAATAATTTTGCAGTTTGTTCAGCTGTAATATGTTTACTACAAGGTATCAAAATGCACATTTTGTTGAACCTATCCACAACAACATATAGATAATCATGACCTTTCCTAGATTTAGGCAGTCCCCCAACGAAATCCATGGAAATGCTTTCCCAAGGGTGAGAAGGAACTGGAAAGGGAGTGTATAAGCCTAGTTTTCTATTACTGGGCTTGCTTTTAGCACACATAGCACATCCCTTCACATATCTAGAAACTGTCTCATTCATTTTCAGCCAATAGCACAACCTTTATAGTTGTGCAACTGTTTTACTTACCCCAAAGTGACCTGATATTAGAGAAGTGTGTGCTTCTCTAATTATCTTTGCTCTCTCTATTTGTGGAATGCAGAGTTTCCCACAATGGTATAAGAGCCGGTCCTTCACATGATAGTCCAATTCTTCTACTCTTTAGCCTTGACTCAAAGTTTCATATACATCTTTAAAGTCCATATCCTGAGCATACTGTTCTATGTAGCTTTCATGCAGCATAGAATTATGCTTAAGTAGGATAGATGCATTTATAATGGGTCTAGATAACATGTCTACAACCTTGTTATGTATGCCCTTTTTATATCTGATGACTAAATGAAACTATTGTAGAAACCCCATCCATCTGTAATGTCTTGATTACTGCAATTTAGTTTGGGAGTGTAGGTATTGAAGTGGCTGATGATTAGTATGTATTACTGTTTCTTTGCCCATTAAATAATCTTTCCACTTTTTCACACTATGAACTAATGCATACAATTCTTTATCATATGTAGGATATTTAACTACTGCAGGATTAAAAGTCTCAGAATGATAACATATGGGTTTACCGTGCTATGTCAACACTGCTCCCATGGCATAGTCACTAGCATCAGTTTGGATCTCAAATGGTCTTTCTAGATCTGGCAGTGCTAGTACAGGTGTTGTACTAATTCTTTCTTTTAAGGTGTCAAAGGCTTTCTGCTATTTGCCTCCCCACTGAAATACCTTGTTCAATCATGTCAAAGCATGTAAGGGAGCTGCAATTGAGGAAAAATTTGAAACGAAATTCCTCCAATATTGTGCTGCTCCTAAGAAGATTCTCACTTCTATAGCAGACTTGGGTTTAGGCCAATTCATGATGACTACCACTTTAGAGGGATCTATTTTCAATTCACCTCCCCCTACTATATGACCCAAATAATTTAGAGAGGTTTTTCCAAATTCACATTTGGAGATTTTAACATAAATTTTTTCTCTTCTCAAAACATCTAATGTCTGCTTAACATGCTTTAAATGTTCTTCCCACGTTTTACTAAGAATCAGAATGTCATCCAGATACACAATAACAAAATCATCAAGAAAAGGTCTGAGTACATCATTCATTAATCTCATGAAAGTAGTAGGAGCATTAGTTAGGCCAAAAGGTATAACCAGCCATTCATACAATCCCTGCTTTGTTTTGAAAGCAGTCTTCCATGCATCTTGCTCTGCAACTCTGACCTGATGGTATCCACTATGCAAATCCAGCTTGGTGAAATAAACAGCTTCCTTCAACTGATCTAAAAGATCATCTATGCGAGGAAGGGGATAATTATTTTTTATTGTTATCTTATTCAGTGCTCGGTAATCAATGCACATTCTCCACGAGCCATCTTTCTTTCTCACCAAAATGATTGGTGACCCACATGATGATGTGCTAGGCCTGATGAACCCTTTTTTGAGAAACTCCTGCACCTGCTTCTTGATTTCAGCATTCTCTAAAGTAGACAACCTGTACATCCCAATGTTAGGTAAAGGAACATCTTGCTGCAAAATAATATCATGTACTATTCCATTTTTGGGTGGCAGACCTTTAGGTTCTTGAAATAAGACATCATACTCTGAAACAATCTTTTCTATATCATCTTGTTGATCAGCATTACAAGCCTTAAATATATTGGTCTTATCAGGTGTCTTTTCCTTTACAACCATCAGTAAGAACTATTTGCATGAATTTATCATTCTTTTCATCTGTCCTGAGTTTATGAGGGTATAATTATTCTTGAGCTTATGAGCTCTTACAAAGTATTTGATTCCATCTTTAACAAGTAGATACTTGTTCTTAGCTCTATAGAAAATACCCTTTCTATCATACAAGTAAGGACTTCCTAAAACAATTCCACATATATCCAAAGGAATTACATCTAACTTAACCTCATCTATAAATGTTGACCCAAAAGAAAACTTGAGTTTGCATTGTCTAGTCACTTGTAGTTGTGCTTTATCATTCAACCAACCTAATGGGTATGGTTTCTTATGAGGTGTAGTTGTTAATCCCAATTTCTTTACAATTGCTTCAAAAATTAGATTTAATTGTGAGCCACTATCAAACAAAGTATCATTCTTTTGATTTTTGGAAACAACTCGAATATGGAAAAGCTCATGCCTTTTTCCCTCATGTTCTTCATCAATAACAGATTGAGCAAAATTACTAGTATATGCTTTAGAATTCTTACCTTTCATACCTGTGGCTGCAATGATTGTTTCATCTCCTAAGTCTGACCCCAAATCTCTCTGAATAGCTATAGAAGTCTTCTTCTTCTTGCCATCGGACTTCTTAGGCCTCAGCTCTGGATGCAGAATCCAGCATTGCTCATCATCATGCCCCTCCTTTTTATAGTGAGTGCATGAAGCTTTTCCTTTTTGTGCAGTGTTAGCCTTCCTTGCTTTCCATTTCTGCTTTCTTTTCTCCTTGCTCTTGCTTACAGTGGGCAGGGATGGTCCCCCAACTTCTGGATTTCCATTCTTTCCTCTAGCTTCTAGATGAGTAGCTTGTACAGATACCTCATCTATACTAGTAGGATTAAACATAAGGATGGTATGCCTCATGTAGCTGTGTAGACCACCAATGTACTTCAAATGAGTCTTTGGTGAGTCTAATGAGATACCCAACATCAATGCTCTCTTTCTCAACTCTTGAGTATACCCTTATACACTTTGCCCTTTCATCTGCCGAAGAGTTTGCCAACTCATCATGGCTTGTTGCATGTATTCCAATGGATAGAACTACTTTTTGATTGCAGCAACAAATTCACTCCAGACAGAGATGGTCTTACCATGTCTTTTCATATCAGCTTGGGTTTTGCCTTCCCACCAAACCAAGGCAGTGCCTCCTAGGTGTAGGCTTGCCAGCTGAATCTTACTCTGGTCTGAGTCTACGTTGTGTACTCTACAATACACATCAATTTGTCTAATCCAATTGTCCAACTTTTCAGCATTTAGCTCTCCATCATATATAGACAAATGAAATTTAACATCTAGTTTAATCAAAGTTGCTTTCTTATTATGCACAGGGCTACTAGGAGGTGTAGGAAAGCTTTCTTCTTTTCCCTTTCCTTTTGAGTGGTCATAGGAATGAGATTCATCTTCTTCCTTATCTTGTTTAGAGCTTGATGAATCTTCATCCTTATGCTTTCTAAAGTCCCTATACATGTCTTATACCATAGAGTTTATAGCTAGGAAACTTTCTATGAATTGAGGGTCTGGCCCTATAGAACCTTCTTCTGACATTGTCTTTTCAGAATAGACTCTCCCAATTTCAGGATTAGTTTCCACCATCTCTCCTTCTCCTAATTTGAGCTTTGATCTAGTGAGCATTCACAGCTAAACCAACACAAGCTTGTATAACCTTACAGCCTAAAGCTCTGATACCACTTGATCTGATAATCACCCTATGAGTGACCTCAGTTGAAGATTTATTAAACAAAAGGTATTACAGACTCATGTGCTAGTGTGTGTTCTCTGTTATTCAAGCAACGAATCAATCAGATTGCCAACACACAGACATTTAAATGGAAAGAGAGTAGAGAAATACAGTAAGCAACACAAAGACACAAACAATTTTTAATGAGTTCACCCTATTCTCTAGGGCTACGTCTCCAGTCCAGCTTCAGTGGCGTCCTTGTTTTATTGTCTTATATAAGAGAAATTACAATACAAGGACTCAATGTGAGTTCTTCTGAAGCAGATTTTTCTAGGTAGGGTGGTTCTTAGATTCCCCAAGCCACTCGAAGTTCAGAGACTCTTTTCTTCCTACCAGCTCTGTGACCCTTGGTCTACAGTGGAAAGAGCCAAATGTGATGCTCAGTCTGGATAGATTCCTCTATGGGAAGGCTTGAATCTTCAAGCTCTCTGGTGCTTGATGCTGCCTGTGGTCAGCTCGGCCCTGTTGATATTTTCTGTTTGTAATAAAATAGGCAAAAATCTTTGAAGGTGACAACAATAGAAATTTAGTTCCTAGATTAACTCCAGTTTGTTGGGAGGGAGTTAATGCCTCCTATATTTGATGTGAGTGAGTTAATGAGGCTGTTAGATTCTCTATGATATATAACAGGCAATCATTCAGATGTTGGCTAAGAGGGTGAGAGTTTTATGAGGTTTTCATTATGTAATCTCCTGTTTGATTAATAAATTGCCGATGCCTATGTTTGGTGGACGTAGCCCAGATTGGTTGGGTGAAGCACGTTAAAGCTGTGTCTTCTGTGCATGATTGATCTAATGTGTGTTTATTTAATTTAGCTGTGCATTTGCTTGTCCAAAAATTGGTATCAGAGGAATGTTGGAGTGTTGGTGCTGTTGATTGCTGTGCGTGGCGTCCTGGAGTCTGCGTGCTGGACGTGCTGAGATTACCTGCTAGAGGTGTGTGCTGGAGATTGCGTGGACCTGGTTACCTGCGTGGAGGAATAACATCACTCGCTAGGTGGGCAGCAGTGATATCCTACAGTGGACTACTTTGTTCAAGCATCGCGCTAATCTGCAGAGCGTATGGTTGTTCTGCGTGTTAAGGTTATAGTGGAGCACTGGTTGTCCGTTGACCTTTTACAGAATGTTGCGTGGTCATCACTCTTGATTGCGTAGTTTTCTTCATACATTTTTTTTTAAAAGCAATTAACAAACACCGTCTGGCGGGCCAGTGCGTAGCAGAAGACTGGAAGCCTTGGCGTGGTGAGGAGCAGTTCTTCATACGTTTTTTTTTAAAAGAAATTAACAAACAACGTCTGGCGGGCCAGTGCATAGCAGAAGATTGGTAGCCTTGGCATGGTGAGGAGCAGTCACAACTAGAGTTTTCCCTTTGTCCTCCAGATGCAGTACGAAGATCTAAAAGCAATGCCATATAGCTTGCGCTGGCATGGTACTGGTGATTTGGTGAAGAGTTCTGCCCAGCTGACAGCTGAAGCAATCCGATTTGGTGAAGAGTTCTGCCCAGCTGACAGCTGAAGCAATCCAGATTGTATGCGGTGAGTAAAATAGTGTTTTTCGTTAAATGGGTCAGAGTGATAGCTGGAGGTTCAGCAGTCTACGAACTATGCACGGAATTTTACATGAAAATTGAAATGCATTAACTAAATACAAATGGTAGGAGTTCTGTTTAATTGACAATATTTGGGATGAAGGTGTCAAAAACATTATGTAAAGCAAAAGGATTCTAGAAACCCATGATGAGAATGCATCATCGCGTATTGTTCTGAGTTTTTTTTTTTTTTTTCTTTTGGCATTGGCGCGTGGCTTGCATACTGTAATTTTTGGCACAGCAAAAGTTTGTTTTTTTTGTAAAACAAAAAAACAAAAACAGGCATATAAGTGCATAGGCAGTTTTTTTTTGTTGTGTAAAAAACAAAGGCATAGGCAGTTGTTTTTTAATTGCTGGTTAGTTTTGGAGATTATTATGTTTTTTGATACAAATGGCGAAAACTCAAAGCGCCTAGTTTGAAATTGAGAAATTTAATGGCAAGAATAATTTTGAGATCTAGAAGGTAAAAATGCATGATTTACTTGTCCAACATGGCGTGGAAAAGGCGTTGTTGGGCAAGGCCAAACAACCTTACAACATCACAGATAGTGAGTGGGCCGAGATGGATGAAAGAGCGATTAGTGCTATTCGACTGTGTCTAACAGATGATGTCCTGTTTAATATTGTGTCGGAGACAACCGCTGCTGGTTTGTGGACGAAACTGGAGAAACTGTACATGACCAAATCCTTAACCAATAGGATTCTCTTGAAGCGACAGTTGTACGGTTTGCGAATGAAGGAAGGTACATCGATTGCTGATCATTTAAATGCTTTTAATACTCTTCTTGTGAAATTACAAAGTATAGAAGTAAAAATTCCATCCGAGGATAAAGCTATTACTTCATTGTGCTCGTTGCCCGAGTCATGGGATCATTTTGTTACTTCTATAAGTCTTAGTTCATCAGAAACTATTGAGTTTGATGATGTAGTTGCATCATTATTATCAGAAGAAACAAGGAGGAGGTCGCATTCTAAAACCTCTACATCAGAAGCTATGATGGTTAGAGGTCGTTCGAAAGAAAGACGCCCCAGGAAGCTGAGCGACTCACGTTCAAAGTCGAAAGGGAAGAAGAGTAAGCTAAAGTGTTGGTTTTGTGGCAAATCAGGGCATTTAAAGAAGGACTGCTGGAAGCGACAGCAGCAAACTTCAAAAGAAGAGACTTCGACAGAGAAGAAGGAGGCAAATACGACAGATATAGGTTCGACATCTGGTTCAGGTATGAGTGATGAAGTTTTATCAGTTAATGTGTCAAATCATGGTCAAAATTGGTTGTTAGATTCCGGGGGATCAAACCACATGTGTATCCATAAAGAATGGTTTAAGGATTATAAATCAATTAATGATGGTGTTGTATACATGGGTAATGATGTAACATGTAATATTGTTGGGATTGGGAGCATACAACTACAAATGTTTGATGGGACAACTAGAGTATTAACTGATGTAAGGCATGTACCAGATTTAAGGAAAATCTTGATTTCATTAGGAGCACTTGATTCAAATGGATATAAAATTGTAATTCAAGGTGGAGTAATGAAAATTTACAAAGGCATCTTACTAGTTATGAAAGCTAAGAAAGTAGGA
>APFE030002716.1:32224-54981 GCA_000404065.3 Pinus taeda
CGTAATAGTAATGGCCTTATGAATGCAAATAAGAATAATAAAATGTAGTAAAGAAAAGAATATAAATATCAATGTAAATAAAATGAATAAAATAGAACCTAGACTAACAATAATTAACTATGAAATAATTAACTAACCAAGCTGGTGAAGGCCCCCCTTCAATGCCAAGAAATCATATAATCAAATTTAGAATAATAACTGAAATTTTGTATATATGTATCTATATCAGCATATACCTCAACTTAAGTAGACAATTACTAATAATGCTCATAAGGATTAGTAATCTCTTAGTTTACCTTGAATTGTATATATATATAATAGTTAACTGAATTACTAAATGAATAATTTATAGCTCTAATCTTACCATTAAAATTATATATTTATAATATTATTTCAACCGATTTTTTTGATTAATTTTGACTAAGAAAGTATATTATTAAATAATTCATTTTTAGTTATATGATAACCGTTGGAATTATTATATTTTTTGATGCTATTGCACCTAACTTATTTATTTATAGAAATAGAATAATATATTATTAGATCTTAATATTATAAAAATATAAATAATATTAAATTTATTTATATAACTTTGACCTGGACCCTAGAGTCCAAATTAGCCGTTATGTAGCTGCTGGAGTCTCTTCTCAGTCTATTTAACACGCTAAGCCAGATATGTGTCTTCAGCTTGTCCTGACGATGAACCACACTAGTTGGTTCGAAACACGTCGACAATGATCTTTTTTATGTGATTTACGCCGAAGCTCTTCTTACAAATATGATGGATCACAGAAGCCTCAATTCTACAACTATTTGATCTCTCTCTAATGTCTTGTGGGAGGATCCCAGGTGAAAAGAATCCTTTTCTCATACAATGAAGGGGTATATATAACCAAGGGGTGATGCTTCCCCTTTCTAACACTTTGACTACCCTCATGACTGTTTAACTTCCAATGACTTTTCAACTTACATTACTTTCCATATTCATGTGTGTCCTTTGGACTTCCACTTTACAATACATTTGAATATAATATGCATGATCCACAATAGTGATGTGGCATATGAACACTCATAACATGACATGACTATTGGCATGGACTTCTTGGTGATGTGGCAATGTCAAGTAATTGTTGTTGTTGAATGTTGGATGTCTTCTTGGATATTTATTCTCTTCTCCTCTCCATGGCTTGGTGATGCACAGTCTTCAATGATATTTAGTGTTGGATGGTACTTGCAAACTTGTGTCCCTTTTCTTTTCTTTGATAGATGAGCTTGCATGTTTCAACTGCAAAGATGTCTTTCTTCATGATCCCCTTCTACATCTCCTTCTTCATCATCCTTTCATGGCATAAGAGAGTACTTTCATCTGCATATCACTCATGATGAGACGACATCAGTCTGAATACACCTAGCCTAAGATAGAGCATTTGGATTCATGACCTGGATCAGGACTGGGTGACAGGTCAGGAGAAAAGGCCCAGTGACTACGGAATTGTGCAGTTAAAGCATCCAAGGGTCAAGATTGATCACTGAGACTACGCAATGCACAACTCAGGCCAACCAGAGGGAAATGTTTGCACAATCCTCACTGAGGGAAAATTTTGTGTAATGCCCACTGAGGGAAAAAATTTCACAGTGCCCACTGAGGGAAAAAATTACACAGTTCCCTCTGAGGGAAAAAATTGTGTAGTCCCCACTGAGGGAAAAATTTGCGTAGTCCCCACTAAGTAAAAAATTGCACAGTTCAAGCAGGTAGTGGAGGATACGGGATGGGGCCCTTGGAGAATAAATTTCATAGTTTCAAGAGGTAAGGGGGACTCGACAACTGATATTGCGTAATGTGAATCTTAGGTAGGCTTGAAGGATAGAACTCCTCAATTTCTAGAGGCAGTCATATCCGACTGATGGAAAGGACAATGGGAGAAGCATTTGTACAGTTTTGGAGGCTAAGGGAGGCTGGAATTTTTCACATTGTGCAGTTCTAGTAGACAATGGAAAATATTAAGGGTTGAAGATGCGTAGTGCACAGTTCAAGGTAGACTGGGAGACACAATTGCGCAATTCTAGAGGTCAAGATCGAGAATTGGGCTCACGAATTGTAGAGAGAAAAATCCCTAGAGGACAGGGACTATGCGTTTTGCATTTCCAGGCAGCAAGTTCATAGCTTAGAAGGTTGAGACTATGTAGTGTGCAGTTCATTTGGGGTCTGGTGAACCTAAGTTGCTCTGTCGGGAATATTTTCTGAAAATGGCTAAGTGTGGGATGGGTGATGAACTATGATGAACCTTTATTGTGATCACACACTTAGCATACTTTGACAAAATGAAAACATAGATCATCGAAAATTGTAAACAAAGCATTTCCCTCTCCGTGACTGCCTCGTGACAAAATACAACAAGCATGACACTTAAGATAGTCTTTAGGATTGATTGTGACGACACTTGTGTGACAGTGCTCAAGACTTTGTGTCATGACAAATGTTTACATGGTTGGGAAAACTCATATACACAAAGACCAAACTTCAAAACCATCAAAAAAGGCTCGTAAATGTTGATTGATAATCAAACATGCCAAAAGATGATAAGTAAACCAAAATGTAAAAGGGACCAAAGAACTGTGAGAAAGCTCATGAAATGAGCTCTAGTGTTTGCAACAACAATGAAAAAGACCAAGGAAGGCTCTGAAATTTGAGTGTAAGCCAAAATTTTGGAGGGTATTGCAGCAGCTACAATAGGACAACAATAACAACCCTTACAACAAATTCTCAATAACATAAGTACTAAAACAACCAAAATAGTTCAATTATCTTAGCACATGTGAAAGAAAACATGAAGTAAAAACATCTACAAAATAGTCTTATAAGCATCCATAATCCATGCATGAAGAACGTTCTTTCTTTGAAGGATTATGTTATTAAGTAAAATTTCCAAGACACATGTATACAATGAACATGAGTAGCTCTAGTAATGGAGCATTGGAGCCACTCCTTGCTCCCCAAAAGAACTAGCTTTTCTCTCTAATTCTTTGTGGGAGGAGCCAAGGTGAAAAGTCCTTTGCTCATACAATGAGGGAGTATATATAACCAAGGGGTGATGTTTCCCCTTCATTGTGGATATTTGACTACCATCATCACTGTTTGACTTCCTATAACTTTAAGGGGTGATGTTTCCCCTTCATTGTGGATATTTGACTACCATCATCACTGCATGAATTCCTATAATTTTTCAACTTTGCATGACTCTTCATATTTCACACATGTCCTTTGGACTTTCACTTTACAATACATTTATGAAACATATGTTACATCATTGGCCACAAGGTGTGGCATGTGACTACTCATGACATGACACTACTAACATTGATTGTTTGATGATGTGGCATTGTCAAGAAACTATTGTTGTTGACTATTGAGTGTCTACTTGAGAATGCTCTTCTTTTCACCTTTGTATGACTTGGTGATGAGGAATTTTCAATGATCTTAAGTCTTCAGTTGCAATTGAAAGTTGTTGTCCTATTGCTTTTCTTGATTGATTGTCTTGTGTCTTCAGCTACAAGTGTGTCTTTCAACATGCTTCCCTTCTTCATATTATTCTTCATCATCTTTCCATGGTGTGATAAAGTACCCGCATCTGTAATTCACTCATGACAAGATGACATCAGTGTGAAAACACCCTAGTCTAAGATAGTGCATTTTGATCCATTAACTGAGTTGGAACCAAGTGATAAATCAAGAGAGAGGGTTCAAAGATTGTGCAGTTGTGTAGTTCAAGTAGCCAAGTGTGAGGCTTGATATTTGAAACTATGTAGTATGCAGTCCAAGTACGACTGAGGGAAAAAACTACGCACTTATGAGAGCTAGTGGGACAGGCTGAGGGGATGGGGAGTGAGAGAACATATTATGTAGTTCCATGAGACAAGGGAGGCTAGGATACAACACAATTTTGTATTTCATAGGCACAAGGGGTGAGCTTGAGGCTTGTGATTGTGTAGTGCACAATGAAGGCCAAGCTGGGAGGAATGATTGTGCAACTCTAGAGGTCAACACTAGAGCTTGGGCACAAAAATTGTGCAATGCAACAATCCTAGGAGGCAGAAATTGTGCATTGCACAATGCCAAGGGGAAATTTCATAGGTAGAGGATTGAAATTGAACAATGCACAGTTCTGGGAGGCTAGGTGAAGCCAAGTTTCTCAATCAGGAAGCCTTCTCAGAAATGACTAAGTGTAAGACTAGTTAAAGTGATGTGAACAGTGATAAGACTTTGAATGTGATATAACACTTAGAATAATTGATGACAAAAAAAAAAAATATCACCCATGACCCATGAACAATGAATTTCTCTCCATTTAACAAATTTACGACCAATTATGATAAGTGTGACAATTAAGATAGATTTTGGGACGACTGTGACGACACTAGTGTGGCAGTGCACAAAAATTTGTGAATGAGTGCGACAGATGTTTAATACCCTTGAATCCATCAGAATGGGCTTCTACACATTGTTCGAAAACAAATCATGCCAAAAGACGGCAGATTACCCAACTTGCAAAGGGGGAAAAATACTTCAAGAAATTTCATGAAAAAAGCTTTAGGTTTTGCGACAACAATGTACAAGACCAAGGAAGGCTCTACAATTGAGTGTAAGAAAAAAATTTAGAGGGTGTTGTAGCACCTACAACACTTGGTGACACACTTGTAGAATTCCAACTTCTCTACCTTGGTTAACTTCCTCTATGCAGGGCCTTGGTTCTTCAAGGAATATTGTTTCATCATGCAAATTATTTTGATCTCCCACTTATCCCATGAATAGACACAATCTCCTTTATGCCTTCTCAGTTGAACACAACACAAGATTCAATGATATCACAATGTTTTGAGTTGGGAAGGGTAGTGTAGCTTGTGATATTAATATCTTCAGAGTATATTTTTCATCCCTAGTTTTTCTTTGTTGCCTGTAGGCCTGGACAGTACCCCAAAGGTGTCATGTAGGAACACAAACATTGCTCCATTTCCAGTGAGCCTGGACAGTACCCAGACTGATTTTTTTCATCACCTCTCTACACAGGAATCCTTTCTCTTCTTTTGCCTTTATTTATTTCTTTTTAAATAGGTTTTTGCATCGACACTTATTCATTTTGGGCAGAAGAGGGATCCTGACTTATTGAGATAAGGAGAGTTTGTTCCTTTAGAGAATCATATAAAGACCTCTGATTTAGGTTTTCTCATTTAGATTTTTCCCCTTCTCCTCTTCTACTGATTGGATAAGCATGAAAACATTGAAATATAAAACTGATTGTAGGCATAAGTTTTCCCAAATAGACATAGGTTCATGGTTGGACCAAAGCTCTCCTTATGGACAGATCTTATTTTCCGTCAAAACTTCATAGGCCAAAAGTTATAACGAACACAAGGGAGATGGAAAAGAGGTTAGCCAAATGTTAAAGTGTCACTAGACTCTTTAAAGTTCAGCCACACGCATACTAAGAAGCCACAACATGTTCATGCGCTACAATTATTCACATGACAAAAACAAAATGAACTTTAAACAAACAAGAAAAAAAAGGACTACATACACAATGTAGGGCACAACCTTTAATCATCATTGAAAGTAATGTTTTAAGTCTTGGCCATTGACAGGAAGAGATCCAATCTTCCCATCAATTGATTGAAGACGATAAGTGTGGTGTCCAAGATTTTTGTGGATAGTGAATGGCCCAATCCATGGGTATTAAAATTTAGTGTTGAAAAATGCAACAAGGAAATCCTAATTTAATTTTTTCCTTGAATTAATTTGTAATTCTAACTCATAGTAATTTATAATAGTTAACTAAGTTAATTTGAAATATTTGGCTTAGTTAATTTGAGTTGGGAGTATATCTAGAGTCGTGTAGAATGGTTCCTAATTTTAGGGGCCCAGGATGAGTTCTTTTGAGTTGTAATTATTTAGTTAAGTTAAACTAGTTCCAACTGATAGAGGAATTTGTGGGAGATCGAGTAGTGGGGTGTAACCTATAGTAGTGGGGTGTAACCAACAATGATCAATCAATAAATTGAATATTCACTCAAAATTAACTCATGCATGTCACATGAGAGAAAGGCCCAGTTGAGATTGGAGTTTAGTGATAGTGTAATATCAGCTGTAAAATCATCTAAATTAAACCGATGGTGCATTCAGTCAAAGGAAGGCCTATGATGGATTGTGAAGTTATGGATGAGGAATTTCCCAATTAAATATGGGCTAATTCCCTATGAAAATGTGCAAGGAAATAGGAGCTTGGTAGGCAGTCCATTTCGCTAAGTATTGGTTGGAGCTTGTTTGTGAAGTAGTGAGATAGATTGAGATAATGTAGAGGTTGCTCGGTCTTAAGAAAAGCATTGTAATATTCTCATATTTTCCGATTAATTCAATATACAGATAGCAGGGTTTTTTAGTTATGGCTTTCCCAAAAAATTATTGTGTTATTTGTGATTGAATACTTTCTCTTTTAAGCTTCGTGATTTTATCGATCAATTATTGTTTCCATTGATGAGTAGAGTAGATTCAAGTCAATTGTTTTAGAATATTACAATCTGTAGTTTGAATCTACGAGGAATTTATAAATGGTATCGGAGCTAAAATCACTATAGAAGAGGAAAATATGAGTTTCTATTTTGTAGGAGAAATTGAATTTGCAGTATCATACTTTAGATCCAGCTGGACATCATTCTACAGATTGAGACTTGAATATGGCCTTGAGGGTAGTTCAAACTCTATTTCTTGGAAAGACAGGATGGAGTAGTGTTGGAAGACAATGGGATTAAGGAATTCATAAACAAATATATCCCTAATCCATTTGATGCTCAAGATCTCACAGAGTTGAGAAAGTGTGTGGAAAAAGCAAGAAGGATTATACTAGAAGGATTTTGAAATCATATTGTCTAAACCTCCATGGTAAGGAAACTCCATTTGAAATGTGGAAGGCCTTGATGGACCTGTTTCAAAATAGTGGTGACCATAGGAAGCTAACACTAAAGTACAATCTCAGAAAGTTCAAGATGGAGAAGGGTGACACAATACCAAAGTATTTGACCAATTTCACCCAATGTCAAGATGAGCTTGGAAGATTTGGTGTTATATTTTTCGAAGATGATTTGGTGAGCCTAGCATTTCTAGGCCTTCCTAAGAGCTGGCACAACTACCAGGACTCAGTTAATGGGAGGGAGAAGCTACCAGAGTGGGAGAAAATTTGGTTCGGCTTGGTACAAGAAGAGATTCAGAGGAACACCAGAGATGGATCCTCATCCAAGCATGATGACAAGGAGAATTGTTCCTTAGTTATAAAGGAAAAGAAATGGAAAGGGAAGACATCCCATTCCAAATCAGATTCCATTCAAGGAAAAATTAAGAAGGACATTTCAAAGATTAAGTGTTTTCACTGTCACGAGCTAGGAAACTATGCCATAAAGTGTCTGCACAAGATGGTCAATAAGAAGCCCTTAGGAGGAGCGACATGTGAAGCTCTTAATTCACAATTCTAGCTATATTTCACCCTCATTGATTGCATGGTGACATCATTGATGGGTATTATGTGGTACCTGAATAGTGTAGCCTCATTCCATATGACTGGCAACAATGAGTTCTCTAGTGACTTGGAGCAGAAGGACCTCCAGATGCACATCGATATGGGAGATGATGGGAGGTATAACATGACTAACATCAGTACTATTACCTTTCAGAGGGATTATGGTTCTCCTCTCACATTAAAAGAGGTCATGTATGTTCCAGGTTTGAAGAAGAATTTGGTTTCAGTTGGAATGCTTGAGGACTATGGCTGCGATGTGATATTTATCAATGGAAAGGATTTCCTTCATCACATTGCCTTAGGACAGATGAAGTAGATCGGGGTTTGGGTGAATAACCTTTACAAATTGGATATAGAAGACTACGTTGCTTTGAGCACCAAAGCAGAGAAGGTGCAGAGCCGAGACATCGTTGAGTTGTGGCATAGAATATTAGGTCACTCGCACCACGGAGCTTTGAAGATCATGTAGTAAACATCTACAAGAGTTCCCAAGGGTACACTAGAGTAGAGAGAGATATGCAAAGCATGTACATTGGGGAAGTACACTGAAGATTCCTTTCTTGATAAATATAGTCAAGCGCAAGCAATCCTTGATAGAGTTCACTCATATGTGTGTGGATCGTTCTCGACAATGTCCATGACCAAGCACAAGTATTATGTAATATTTTTTGATGATATTTCTCGTAAGTGTTGTATTTTCTTCATGCACAAGAAATATTAGACATTTGCTAATTTTTTTGAAAATAAAGCACTTGTCAAGAAATACACTGGTAGGAAAGTTAAAGCTCTCAGAAGCGATAACGATGGAGAATAAGTGTCAAATGAATTCAATAACTCATGTGGATCAGAAGGCATTCGACGGGAGTTAATAGCACCTCATAACCCACAGCAAAATGGGGTGGCTTAAATGAAGAACAAAAGTATTGTGGGAGTAGCACGGGTGATGTTACATGATCAAGGCCTACCATTGCACTTGCGGGCTGAAGCATGCAACACAGTTGTTTATTTGCAAAACATAAGCATGCAGCAAATTATCGGGATGAGTACACTAGAAGAAGATTTTCCAGGTAAGAGACCATATGTGGCACACTTCAGGATCTTTGGTTCATGAATCTATTGTCATGTTACCAAGGATGCATCAAAACAATCTAGAGCCAATAATTGAGTTGGGCATATTTGTGGGGTGCATTGATACACCTCACAACTATCGGGTTTACCTACCATACAATAGGATGATAGTGGTTCGTATAGATGTGAAGTTCGATGAAGAGAAGGCCATGAGATGTTCCCTTGAGAGGGACCTTCAGCTACATGTAGATGAGGATATTCTAGCTCCAAAGGAGGAAACTTAAGATGATGTGGAGTGGCCACATGCAGAGGAGCAAAGAGTGGAAGACTTCTTGAGATGGAAGGAAGAGAACCAGAGAGGCTAACATATTGATGCATGATACTAGAGAGAATGTGAGAGCACCCACATCACAACGCAAATAGAGGAGATCACCAGATCGATACACTATCTACATGGCTCTAATGAGTGAAAGTGTAGAGGTTGAGCCATCCTCATTCGAGGAAGAAGTGTCACAACCAGTATGGTTTGATGCCATGGTTGAGGAGTATGACTCCATTATCAGAAATAATGTTTGGGAAATTGTCCCAAGACCAGTAGACAAGTCAACGGTGAGTTCCAGATGGCTTTACAAGGTAAAACAAGTAGCAGATGGGAGTGTGCAGAAATACAAGGCTAGATTTGTGGCTAGAGGATTCTCTTAGGTGGAGGGAGTTGATTATGATGAGACCTTTTCTCCAGTAGAAAATTACTGATCAATAATATCTATTCTAGCACTATTGGCTCAGATGGGATGGAAGATACATCAAATGGATGTGAAGACTACATTCCTTAATGGCATGATTAAGGAACAGGTGTATATTGAGAAGCCGAAAGGATTGGAGACCTTCAATAGAGAGTCACATGTGTGTAGACTCAAGCGAGAGTTGTATGGACTAAAACAAGCACCCTGTGCTTGGTACACCAGGATTGGAAGCTATTTCACCAAGTTGGGCTTCACCAAAAGTGAAGTAGTTGTGAAACTTTACCATATTGTGGTTGAATTTAAATTGTTGGTTATAGTATTATATGTCGATGATTTGATTCTAACAGGTGATGAGAAGCTGGTAAAACCTTGCAAATAGGATCTTGCAAGAGAATTTGAGATGAAGGACCTAGGGCTCATGCATTACTTTCTTGGTCTAGAAGTATGGCAAGGAGATGAGGAACTATCTGTCTCTCAGGGAAAGTATGCCAATGAGATACTGAAGAAGTTCCACATGGAGAGTAGCAAACCCATGTGGACTCCTCTAACAGCTAATTGGAGGAAGGAGGATGTTACTTGAGGTGAAGTAGTGGAGGCTACTATTTATATACAGCTTGTGGGTTCACTTATGTATTTGGTGAACACACGACTGGACATGTGTTTTGAAGTTAACCAACTTAGTAAATCCATGGTTAAGCCAACCAAACTTTATTGGAAGGTAGCTAAACATGTGTTGAGATACCTCAGGGGCACCACTCAGTTTGGTCTTTGGTACAAACAAACAGAGGGAGTGAAGCTTCAAGGCTTCATAGATGCAGATTGGGTAGAGAGTCAATCTGACAAAAAGGGCACATCAGGGGGAATATTTAGTATTGGATTAGCAACAGTTTCTTGGTATAGCACAAAGCACATATCAGTTGCACTCAGTTCAGTAGAAGCAAAGTACATGGATGATAGTTAAGCAACTTGTGAGGCTATCTAGGTGAGGAAGATCCTTGTTGGGTTATTTGGTCAGCAAATGGATCCTACAGTGATTTACTATGATAATAAGAGTTGTATAAAACTCTATGAGAATCTAGTTTTTCATGATCAGTCCAAGCATATCGACATCTGGTATCACCATCTATGATATTTTGTACAGAGGAGAATCATGTTGCTGGAGTACATTCCTACAGAGGAGCGGGATGTAGATATTTGTACAAAGGCATTGTCAAGATGCAAATTCAAGTTTCACATAGGCAAGATCGGGGTAGCAAATAATCCCTTTCTTGTTGAGAAGGAGGGTTAAAAAATGCAATAAGAAAATCCTAATTTAATTTTGTCCTTGAATTAAATTAGGAATTAAATTGTTATTCTAATTCTCATAGAAACTTGTAATAGTTAACCAAGTTAATTTGACTTAGTTGGCTTAGTTGATTTGAGTTGGGAGTCCATATAATCCCTTTCTTGTTGAGAGGGAGGGTTGAAAAATGCAACAAGGAAATTATAATTTAATTTTGTCCTTGAATTAAATTAGGAATTAAATTGTTATTCTAATTCTCATAGCAACTTGTAATAGTTAACCAAGTTAATTTGACTTAGTTGGCTCATTTAATTCGAGTTGGGAGTCCATCTAGAGTCATGTAGAGTGGTTCTTAAATTTTAGGGGCCCAGGTTGAGTTATTTTGAGTTGTAATTATTTAATTCAATTTAACTGAGTTAAATTCAGTTAAACTAGTTCCAACTAATGGAGGAATTAGTGGGAGATTCAGTAGTGGGGTGTAACCTATAGTAGTGGAGTGTAACCAGTAGTGATCAACCACTAAACTAAAGATTCACTCATAATTAAATCATGCATGTCAAATCATAGAAAGAACCAATTGAGATTGGAGTTGAGGGACAATGTACTATTAGTTGTAAAATCATCTAAATTAAACTGATGATGCATGCAATCAGAGGAAGGCCTATGATGGATTTCACTATTATGGATGAGGAATTTCCCAATTAAATATATGCCAATTCCCTAGGAAATTTTCCAAGGAAATGGGAGCTTCACAGGCAGCAAATTTGGTTAAGTATTGGTTGGAGCTTGTCTATGTAGTAGTGAGACAGATTGAGATAGCGTAGAGGTTGCTCGGGCTTGAGAAAAGCATTGTAATATTCTCATATTTTCCGATTAATGCAATATAAAGATAGCAAGGGGTTTTAGTTCTGGTTTTCCCATAAAATTATTATGTTATGTGTGATTGAATTCTTTCACTTTTATGCTTCGTGATTTTATCAATCAATTATTGTTTATGCTGATGAGTAGAGTAGATTCAAGTCAAATGTTTTGGCATATTACAATTTTCAGTTTGAATCTACAAGGAATTTTTACATTTAGTGTGTTTCCCTTTGTCCTCATGGGCTTTATCCCACTTCAATACTAAGTCATCCACAATGAAGTTTTTCTTCCCTACAGACTCCATGTTGAACCAACTCTTGATACGGTTCTGATGAAGTGAAAATCTTTCTTTTTCTTTCAACATATCTTCATGTAATTTGTGAAGGGTGTCCATCCTATGCTACACTAATAAGCATGCATTTCCATGGAATTCGTGTGAAAATTGGAGTGCATACAAGTAGATGTTGGGTGGGAGGATGGATTATTTTCCATATATGAGCAAGTAAGGGGAGATGTTCAGAGAGGGATTTGGCATGACTTAGTCAACCCATAAAGCATTTACCAAAGAAAAGTGCTAGTTTTTTCTCAGAGAATATGGTCTTTTTGATGATATGAATTACGTTCTTATTTGTAGATTCAAGAGGACCATTCCCATGTAGATAGTAATTAGTTGATTGTTTCAATAAAATACCATTTTCCAATGCAAAATCGTAAATTCTTAGTGATGAAAAGTATGTTGCATTTTTGAAAGCAAGTGAAGAAGGAATGTTGAACTTGGAAATGATGTTATGTTGAAGGAAATTTATGACTTCCTGATCATTAAACTATTTTCTTGGAACTACTTCTATCCACCATATGAAATAATATGTAGCAATGATAATATAGTGGTGTTGCTTCGATGAATTCAAAAATATTTCTCCAATAATATCGAAGCCCCACTGTTGGAAAGATTCTTCCACTGCAATAGGCTACAATGGGGAGGTTGACTTCTTGTTTCTATCGGCACACCTCTGACAAACCGGAAACTTTTGGGCATAAGCATGACCATCCCTGAATAATGCAAGCCAGTAAAATTTGGCCCACATTAATTTATGTGTTGTTGTGTTACCCACAAAATGTCGTCCGACTGGTCCGACATGGAGATCACATTGTACTTTCTCTTAATCATGTGCTTCCAAACGCCTGAGCAATACTCCATTATGGTGCTTTCTGAAAAATCATCCCATGCACCAGCTAGTAATCTAATGCTTTGAGTCTGAGTTCCCTCTGCTAGTATCCTATAATCATAGTAGTCATAAAACCAAGTTTTGTCTTTCAAGTTTATTCGGAAAATGTGTAAAGGTTTGTTATGAGCTTGTAGAAGATCAAGCTATGGGTCTTATTTTAGAATAAAATTTTCATTATTGAATGGAATTATGTCAGTGTGTGTGAAAGGTCATGTAAATGGTCATTTATATTCTAACAGGTTGAGTTAAGTGAGTCTAGGGTTATGAGCCATTCAAGTCATGAGTGGGGGTCTGATGATCCTGGTCTTGCATCATTGGGACGAGCTAGTGACATCTTGTCAAGTAGTTTTTTGATAAAATTATGTTTGTACTATGACATTAGCCTCCATTACAATAGTCTAAAAGGTTTGATGCACAAAGTCTGCAAGGGGTGCTGTGCTTTTATCAAGTCATCAAAGTTTGATGAGGAATCAGGATTTTTGACACTTTTTTCCATGTAGGAGGTTTTTGTGAATATTTGGATCAGCTCCAAATCATTTTTCTCCTTTGAAATATTAGTGTTTGGTCAAGTCATGAAGAAGGAGGTGCATTGCGCAACTATGTTGCACTTTTGCTGCAAGAAGAGTGTTTGGGGTTTGAAGGTTTGTGTTTGACCTAGAACTTTTCTCATGGGTTTTTCTTTGCCTTACCACCACACCTATAAAATCTATTATTTTCCAAATATCTAACCACTTTTCTTCATTAAAAATGGTCTTTAGTGATTTAGTAGAAAGAGAGAGACCTCTCTGAAGCTGGAAGTGCTAGATTCCAGCTTCCAAACATTTATAATTACCTCTGAGTTTCTCTCTTTAGCCTGGAGAAACTACAGAGTTCTAACACCATCTTTTCCCATGTCGGTAGATGGGAGGGCACAATGTCATGCTCAAGGCATTGGCGCACATCTGTTTACCAAGAGTTCATGACAGTAGTGGGGGAAGCTTGCTCAACATTGTACATTTTCATTTCTTGCTCCCAACCTAAGAGATATTATTCTTCCTTTGTGTCCACTGCTTCTGCAGTTAATCGACATAGACTATGGTCCTTGATTGTGTGAACTACTTTGAATTCTAAGTCATATTCCTATAATCATGTCATCCAATTCACCCTTCTTTCGCCCAACTCTTGTTGGATAAACAGTGATTTGACTGTTGGGTGGGCAACAGAGATAATACAATGATTTTTCAAGAGATAGGGCCGAAAGTACTTCACCACCTTGTATATTGTATAAGCCTACTTGTAAATGTTAGGATAATTGAGTTTGGGTCCTTGAATTCTAGTTCTCATAAAATATATAGGCCACTCATTATTCTGATCATCTTTTTGCATTAGCACAGTGGCAAGAGAAGAAATGTCAGAATAAAATATGTAGATTAAAAAATATTTGTTAAGGTCTAGGTTTTACAATGCATGTGCTTCTGTGATAGCTTGTTTGATACAAGAAAATGCATCCTTTTCCTTTCTGTCCCATCTATACACTTCATATTTTTATCATCCCCTGTATTTGTTTAACAATCTAAGCACAATCGGAAATGAACTTGTGAAGGAAATTGATTTTCCCCAGAAAAGACTGCATAGATTTTTTGTTCACTAGGAAGGGAATCTACGTAATTTATTTGACCCTCTACAAGTCTAATTTTATCCCAATCTTAGCGATGATTTAGCCCAAGAGGTTACCCTTAGACAATACAAAGATAATTTTCTTGGGATTAAGAGATATCCCGTACTTGCGACATCTCTTGAAAAAATTCTTTAGGTGGCGTATGTGATTGGATATATGTTTGGAAAACATTGTAACATCATCAAGATAAACCACTACGCTCTGTCCAATCAATCCCCAGAATGTGATGTCCATGGCACGTTGGAATGTAGCACCAACATTAATCAACCCAAATGGTATTCACTTGAATGAAAATGTGCCCCACTTTGTGTGGAAAGTTGTTTTAATATTTTCAAACTCTAAGACCAAAACCTGGGTGTACCCTGAATATCCATCCAAGAGAGAAAACATTTCTGACCCCAATATTGTTTGCAATATCTTCTCCATAGATGAGACAAAGTAGTTATCTTCATCTGAGGCGCGATTCAGAATTTGGAAATCAAAACTAAGAAAATTTCCCTGGAATTATTTCTTACCGGGACCAAATTCGCTACCCAGGTGGAGTGTTGCACTTTGTATATGATCCGAGCATCTAGAAATTTCCTCAACTCTTTTCTAATGAGGTGTTCAAGTGTTAGATGTACCTTCCATAACTTTTGTTGAATTGGTTTGGCACCTTATTTTATCGGAACCGCATGCTGGATTATTTGTGTGTCATAAGTTTTGAGTTCATCATATGTCCACGGGAATACATTTAGATACAACCTGAACGAGTGGATAAAGGATTGTCAATCTTGTCATATACAACAGGTACCAATATTAACAAACCTCAAATCACTTTCTGTTCCCAAATTGATCTGCTCATGTGACATCATGGAACTATGGGTTTTAGCATTAACAAGTCCCCAAAAATGGTTTTGCAGATCATACATCTTTTCCAGTGATATCATGCCTTTTGGCATGAGATTTCCTTTTCTTTTTCTAGCTACATCCAACAACAATCTTTTGTGCTCGTCTTCATCGATCTCTATGTCCTTGAAAACATATTTGTTTTCCATGAAGTGCAATATCTATTGGTCATCACTAAAAACGCGTAAATTAGTAATATTATCAAGGACAGATGGCTTATAAAGAATTTCTAGAGAAAAACCATACTTTAATGGTGACAACCTAGCAGCAGCATTTTCTAATGCATTCGCAACTGCATTTTGCATTCTAGGAACAACAATAATATTAAAAGCTTGGAATGGTGAAATCAAACAACATACCTCTTGTTGATAAGTTTTAAGATGAGGTGACACAAAGTGTATCATATCACGTACCTGTTGCACAACAGATTCTAAGTCACCTACTGCTTTTTGGATCACAACGTTGAGGTCAATGGCTCTTTGCAAGCCCAAAATAAGTGTCTCGTATTTGGCAGTGTTGTTTGTGCACTCAAATTCCAAGTGGCTAGAGATTAGATGTTTTCTCTGCAACGAGTCTATTAAAACCCAACCAGCTTCAAAGCCCTCCTACATTTTGGAAGCATAAAAGTACAAAGTCCACAGGTCATATGTACAAGGACTGGGAACTACACTAGTACTATTATTACTATCACTACTAATTGTACAAAAGTCATTTTCACTAGTTAGACTGGGAAAGAGCTCCAACTGTGTATCTGGTGGGACTCGGGATGGTTGCACAAGATAGCACCCCAGTTGAGTTTCTAGGATTAAATTTCCAAAAATAAGTTCTATGAAATCCACTGGTTCATTATGTCCTTTCAATGGAGTAATAGTATGTTTCATGTATCTCTCTAAATTCGCTCAGATTTGATTATTTTTCCCTTGTACGGAATCCATAAATCTGACCAGCCCATATAAAACTACCCTTGTAGCTTGCTGGACCAATCTTTGCTCAATAATACTCCATATTCTTCTAGAATGTCCACAATTACTATATTGATACATTAGCAAACTCACTCATCATATGATAAATGGATAATCACATCTTTGAGTTCACCAACTACGTGGACAAGAGTCTTGTCCAACTGAATGATTTTTGCATCTATTTTGTCCCATTTTACGTTGATTTTCTTGGCACAGATACTGGCAACATTTACTGAATCAACCAAGAAATTGTGTACATTGAGATTGAAGATTTCAAAAGTCAACAGAAATGGAGGGTAGAGTGTATTTACATCCATTGTCAAAGAATTAAGTACGGGTTCGAGGGAACTAGAGGACATACCAAATCCCTTGTGTGAAGAAGCACCATTACCTGCGGTGGAATGCCCAAGTGTGTGTAAGAGGATGTCCCATTAGCTTGTGATCTTTGCTAGTTCAAACATTGAGATATTCGTGCAAGCCTTTTTCATATCTTGTTACAGATCCATTTGGGCACATCAACCCCAACTTATGGATCGATGCTATTAGGGTCCATCAACCCCTAATACAGTTGTTACATGCCCTAAAGAAGTTAGTCATCATAATTCCTTACTCCAAAAGATGTCCCATCATTGAAGACATCCAAAAACCACCTCTAAGAAGATCAACGCAGGTAGGCCTTCCTTAGGGTGAGCTGCAATGCAAACCATGCATTAACAGGGTGCTATGCAGTGCACTTAGTCCCTATCTGACCTGCACTAGGTGAGAAAGGGAATTAGGAAACATCAATTCCCTATCCCTCCTTCCATGGAACTTATTTCTAATTTTAGAAAGGCATTCCTTACCTCCATTGATAGCATAACCTCCTTCACTCACCTATAAATAGATCCCTCATCTAAGAGATCTAGGCTAGAAAATATTGAGTTGTAAAGCGATGCTGGTGGTTTGATATTAGAATTGAGTGCAAGTATAGTGTTGGAATATCTTTCTTTTCATAAGGTGAAGAAGGATTGAATTGGAAGGATGACACTAGATCGAACTCGCATTGGTTGTAATCTTTCCTCTTATCAATAAAGTTTTCAAGAATTTTACCTTATGATTGTGTTGCACGTTAGTGCATTCATATGTACATCATGTTTTCGATTCTATGTTATTTATGAACAATAGATCATTATGCTTTGACGGGCTTTTGTTTTTGTAAGTTGTGCAGGTACTTCTCAAGTGATTTAAGTATGGGAAGGAGCAGCGAAATCAGTCAATGGAGATAAAGAACAAGTGGATGTTACAAGTAGGTTCTCTGTCCTTTATTTTATCTGTTATTTATAGGAAAAATTAAGATTGCTTTGGTTGTTGTTTCTAGATTAGCTACTAGATGTAGAGGGTTAGGCGTTTTTCCAAGAACACTAAATATTCATGAAACAAACTAGTGACTCCATTGGGGAGTGTTTTCCCTTTTTAGTAGCTAAGTGGCCTCTAAGAACATTCCAATATATTGTACTTCCTGTCGTTTATTGAATTCAAGTCTAAATTCACTGAAAATTGAATCAAATTTAAGCCAAAAACACCTTTAGAATTGCTCATTGTCATCAGTGCACTGTCTCTAACTCAGACCTGCGTGCAATTCTCTTTGAGTACAAAGCAATTTAGCATATTATCTATCACTACAGCCTGCACTGATGTCTTAAGGATCATTTTCCCATCTAGGAGCTGAAGTTTTTGTCAATTTTCATCATTTTTGAATTGCTTGTTGAAAGTAAATGATGTCTCATCTCTAAAAACCAGCCTTTCATCTCCTTAATTTGGCACTATTTAGATTAGGATTGGTGAATGTTTTTTATGTGTTTGTTTTTCCATTTGCAATCCATTGTCGAAAAGTAGTTTTGACTGTTGCTTCTAGATTAGCTACTAGATCTAGAGGGTTAGGCGTTTTTCCAAGAACACTAAATATTCCCGAAACAAACTGGCGACTCCACAGGGGAGTGTTTTTGTTATAGCTCCAAATCTCACCATTATGGTTTGTGATGCTACACTCATGGCCTAGGGCAACCCCTCCTTCCAGACCTGGTCCAAAATCTAAAAAAAAGTGTTTTATTCCCTGTACGTGACATTTCCCTAAGTTAAACGCGTGTATACGCGGGTTCATATATACCCAACCCGCGTATATGTATTAAAACACTTAAAAAAATATAAAACTCCTTATTTTCGGGCGGAGATCGCAGGTTTTACCAGCTGATCACCTGTTAGTGCCCGTGGCCTCAACTGTTCCCAACCAATTCCTAACTAAAAAACTACTTTGGAATTGGTATAAAAAGACACCAAAGGGAAGGCCTAAGGAAGGAGAGAAGAGAGAGAAAGTTTGTTATACTGAGATTTCCCCCTGATCAAGTCTGAAGACCCTTGTGCCTTCTGCACTTCCCCCATTTGTACAGGAAACCCTTGTTTCCTTGTGATTTGATGTTCATCCCTTAGTCATGACATCTTGGAGTGAGTATTGAAAGGTGACCTACTAGAGGCTTGAGGCGGGACGGATCCAGAAGGAGGATGAGCTTTGAGCCTGCAGAAGTGGTTCAGGTGATATTGTTCTTTTTTCATACTATTCTATTTGTCTAATAAAGAAACACGTCTTGTTCCCGATACGCTTCTTTCTTTATGTTAATGATGTTCATATTTGAATTTCATGTATGAATGGATGCCTAATAGTTTGTAACTAACTCCTTTCTTTTATAACATAAAGATCATTTTTATGTAAATCTTTGTCCATATACTGCAGCATTCCTTGGAATTGTTGTTTTTGCAGGGCAAAGGAGCGAAAGGGACGTGAAGAAGGGTTTGCACCCTTGAGTAACTACCCAAACGTAGGACCTCAGTTATGTTCTTCTCACCTTAGAGATAGCCTTTTCTAGCATAATGGCTGTGTGTGTGTGTTTCTCTATTTAGACAACTTTCAGTCTGCTAGGGTTCCACCCAAGAGCCTTAGGGGATAATATCCCGCAACAGAACTGGCGACTCCACTGGGGAACAACATCCTTGTTGTTCCTAGTTGGGCGTTTGTCAAGCCTATCAGGGCTCAGTAGCTTGCTGGCTTATTGTTATTGTTTGGTCTGTTTCTGACTGCTAAGTTTTACCATTTTCTTGAGTTTCTTTTTTATTTTTCTTGAAAGACCATATACACGCTGCTTTTCTTAGTTACAGAAGCATATAAACGCTTGTTGTCTGAAGTAAACTTGCGTATATGCAGGTTTCCTCAGGCACAGTCACATATACACGCATTCTGCACTGAATGCAGTCGCGTATACTTGGCAATTTTCAAGATTTATAAACCTTTTTTCCTCTGGAGTGTTTCTGGTGCTTTCAGTCAGTTTTAAACAGTCATCTTTGTCAGTATCAGTTCTCTGTTTTCCAGCAAGCGTCCTTACTCCAACTTCTCTCTAATTACAAGAAGTCTTGGTCTTGTTTCATGTCTGCAAGTGTCATCATCTTTTTGCTTTAAACACACAAGATTTCCTTATTGGAATCTTGGCTGCCCTGAGTGATCAGAGCAGAAAAGATTGTTATTAATCTTTGTGCTTAACTTTGTTTCTTGGTGAATTTTTGGTTTGCTTAACGAAATAGATTTTTATGACCAATTACTTCTTTGTTTCATCAAAGTTGTCATTTTGATACTTTCTTGGAACCGTCTTTTTGATCTTTTTGCTCTTTGCTACCAAAGCTTTCCTTGCTGCCTTCCGTTGTCGAAAGCCCTTTTGACCACATTTGTTTTTGTTGAGTTTTCATTCCTTGTTGGGTGTAAACTTGCAAAAAGTGTTTCTTGCTTGTTTCAATTGTGAAGTGACGGTTTTTGTTGAAAACATTTTCAAAAAGACCCTTTTTGTTTCTACTTTCAAGTGAACTTTTTGAAAAGTTTTAGTTTTTGCTTTCTTGAATTTGCTTTTCATTTTGTTTCCTTTTGCTGAATGAAAGTGTTTTTGTTATCTTGAGTTTTGCTTTTAGTATTTAGACGAATTGTACCATCTTTGATTCCATCTAAATATTGTAAGTGGCAAAAAGGAAATTTGATAAACAAAAACAACTTTTATTTTTTGTTAGAGTAGTTTTCAACCTTGCATCAAGCATTTAGTCTTGCATTTAGGACAAATTTGCATCTCTTTCGGCATGAAATATATTTGTTAACTTTTGAGTGTGAAGTATGAATGAATAGAAAAGAAAATAAAAAGTTTGTTTCAGTAGACGTTTCCTTCTGAACCCTGTAGAAGATTACTTTTCATCGAAAAACAATGACAAAGTGCATAAGCATATAGTTAAGTTTTATTGATCTTTTTTGCGTCAAAAAACACACCATTAGTTTCACCTCCACCATCCTTTGACTTAAAGAACAGCCCTTAAAATCAAACGCGAATTAAAATCAACTAGAACTATTTCATTTTAAGTTACACAAACAAGTTTTAGGATTTTAGGGCCTTGGAATAGGCGAGTGGAGAGTTAACTCTCCAAGGCCGCATTAAACGTCAAAACATAGGAGTCTGATTAAAGAGAGAAAATCCAATAGCGTTAGGAAGACCAGGAAAGCTCCGGATCTGGGAGTTAAGCGCGAGGGCCTGTGAAGACAGGGAAGAGAGATACCCCCTCTCCTACTTGTTCGAACTTACCTCAAGACCATTCCACCTGGCTTCTGTGACGAGTTGGTGTCCTTAGTTGCCACTCCTAGGAAACTACATAGGTGGCTGCAGAGGGGAATCCCGTGGCACCTGAGATCGACGTTGTATCACTCTTAACAGCACTACTGGAGGGCACCCTTGCGAAGCTTGGGGGCTTGCACCGGCGCAGACTGTTGTTAGGAGGTTAGCGTAACTTCCTCTTATACCTTCGCTGATAGGCCTAGGCCCTCATCACCCCAGACTATCTTCAGAAGGCCCTTTATTTTCCACTTTCTCGTATTTTGGTGTCCGATCCTAATCACCCGGAGCGGAAATACTTGGAAGTTGTTTTGAATGGCTGTATCTTTAGGAACTTTTTAGTGGGTGCTCTGTGCTCTTAGTCGACATAACTTTAAATTTTTTTGAGTCTTTAGATAGATTTTAAACAAAGAATTCAAAGTGGCTGACCGATATCCCAGACGGTCTTGAAGACTTCGTGGTCTCTCGCCACCAAGTGTAGAGCCTTCTCCGAGAAGGCGCAGAGGTAATAATACCGGTGGGTTCCGTCCCACTCCAATTGACGCATCGGGGATTGATCCTCCCCTCGGGGGCAATAGTATTGAAGCAAGGCCTGGTACCTCCGTAGAACAAGAAAGGAACCCACCAGTTCCTTCTCAAGTTCCCTTACAAGCGGAAGATAGTATTGAGGTAGAAGAACTTTCAGAGTCGTTAGCAACTCCGAATTCTCCCCTACCATCAAGTTATCCACACGTATTGCAATACGTTGGAACTCCGTCGCAAAGACCGGCAAGTCCAGGTTACACTACGCGCTTACCTTCGATGACCACTACGGGAAGCATGGATTCTACTAGTGCTATGACTGCACAGACCCCCATATCTGTTCAAGGAGGTGGAACTATTTCCATCCCCTCCGTCTCGTTATTTGGATCTTTTACTAGCACGTCTGTTGTTGGGTCTACTTCCATTCCATCTACGAGTGGAAGTTCCCAAACAAATGCTTTCGGTTCTGGGTACTTCCCATTTGGCGCTCAATCATTGGGCATTCCTTCAGCTCCGTTTGGAGCCGCCACGTCCACAATGAGTGCATCGACTTCGTTCCAAGTTTTTCTGTTTGGAAGTGGTCATATACCACATTCCAACCATATGGTAGGATCTATGCCTTTTTCTTCAGTAGGACAAAGCAGCAATCCTTTCCAAGGTTGGAATAACCCTGGGCTTAATAGTGCCAGAACTGGGAATCCATTCCACGGCCAATATGGGAATAGATCGTATACCATGGTTAGTTCATTCCAAAGAATTCCTCCCCTAGCTTCGGCTTGGAATCCATATCAGGGGTTGTCAACTCCTTACAGTCCTTTTAGAGGAAACTTTGCAGGGTTTAGTGGATATACGGTCGGAGTTGGTCAAACTCCGATATTTGCTGGGTCACAAGGTCTCCCTTTTGGCTCAGCGGGTTCTACAGGATACTTCGGGCAGCCTGGTGCCTCCCAAAATCCAGGCCAATCTTTTCAGAGCTTCGGGACCACCACCCAGTCAGGGTGGAATCCCCAAGCCCCGCCTAGACTTCCATTTCTGGCAACGTTAAACTTGCCAGACCTCACTAAGTTAACTAATGACCCAATCAACTACAATCCGGCCTAGCCTCCGGTCCCGACCAAACTCCCTTCGGATATTCCAAAATTCGAAGGGAAAAGCAGAGAGGACCCAGGCGACCACGTAACCACGTTTCACTTATAGTGCTCATCCAACTCCCTGATCGATGATTCGGTTAGGTTGAGATTATTTCAACGCACCTTAACTGGTAACGTGGCTAAGTGGTATATAGAGTTGCCTGGGGGCAGCTTTTCATCATTCGC
>APFE030002719.1:0-11253 GCA_000404065.3 Pinus taeda
CGAACTTATACCACAAGCATATGTTATCCCCATCAAGCTTGTTAAAAATAATTGGGGTACTCGCCAGAAATGGTGGGGGAAAAAGAAAATTTTGGAACCATAATTATTGTCATGTCGGCAGTATGTCGCTCTTGAACATGGCACTTCTTTGCTTTCGTGTCAGGGTGGGGATATCTCATCTTGTTTTTCACTTGCCTCCGTGGGTTTGGGTAATCCTATTTGACCTCTCATCTGCTCATTGCCTCATCATCATGACCTCTGATCCATTGATATCAAATACTGCCAACTTCACTATCGTGCCGCCGATATGTTCAAGAGAAGTTGACCTCTGAAAGAAACCACCTCTGTCTGATAGTTCATAAATCTTATATTCACAACATTGTCTCTTCCTGTCTCGTGTCGATGATGTGGGAAACATTATGGCCCACCTTTGATGAAGATCACTTCCTGTCGACTTCAGCTCATTATCCAGGAAAGTGACCTAGAGACTCCCTTCTGGTACCTTGGAGCCTGCATGCCTCAATGGCAGGTTCTTCATGTTCGATGCGAGGTTTTCATCATTGGCCTCCGATCGGATGACTCTACGGGTGTTTGACATCGGCTCATTCATTCACACACAGTAGACTGTACCTATAGTACCTTGAGGACCATAGTCATTATTGGTGGTATCTCTCGCGTCTGTTAACGTCTTTCATTATTGGCTGGTAATCAGACGATGTTCATGCATGTTTGACTTCAAATCACATTTTTCACATGCGTGAACTTGTACTTATGTTCGGGTCGAGATGGAGCGCAAGACCCTAGATTGTGTCTGTTGTAATCCAGGAGTGATTTTGATACATGACTCATTCACTGGATGGCTGCGACCATACCTGAGTCAATTCATTGATCCTGACCAGATGGCTGCGTCCATACTACGGATCTTGATCATCATGCACTCTTTTATGGATGGCTGCGACCATGCCACATACATCATGTATTTGAACTATCAAATTGTATCTCCCAATGCAGATTCTCGACGGCAGCTATGTACGTTCTTGTAAAACACTTCACCCCTCTCTCTCTCTCGGGCTTCATGCTTTAGGGGGCATCTGTTACACAGTAATTTGTCACCATTGGTCACCGTCCCTATTACCCTTGTTTTCGTACATTAGAGGACACATTTATGGACCTATGACCAGTGACACAACTTAAAAACACTTGCATTGGATTCCCCTGAGTATGAACTTCAAATTCCCTGAAGACACCTTTTGCAGATCATCCCTAAAAAGTGCCATTTTTCCATTAACGCGGGTTCACAGTGTCTTACCTGCGCCAATGACTCAGTTCCTTAAAAGAGGGCGCGTTCATGGACGCTCTGTCATAGAGCAAAGCCCGCGCCACCTAAATTTGGTTATGATTTTTAGCCAGCGTGCACTCATATGTTTTTTCCTCTTTGTTCATGGAGTTCTCTGAAGGAAAAATCTTCATAGAAGTGGTCGAGTGTCATCTTTTTATCCATGACAACTGAGTTTAGTGGCTATTCAGGGATAATGCTAATCTTCAGTAGGTGTCCTGATACAATGCATACTCCTTCCTCCTCCATCTATAAATGACTGTCCCCCTGCATTAAACCAACTAGTTTTGCTAGAGCTATTGTGCTGAAATAATGCTGGAGTGATAGTGAGAATTGAGAAGTATAGAAGGGTTATGCTGCCTAAATATTAAGAGAGAAGAGGTCACTTTGCAAGGCGTATTTAGCTACTTGCCCAGTCAAAGGAGGTTCAACGTCAGAACTTTTGGTTGTAATCTTTCTTTGTTTTTACTCATTAATAGACGACTATCATTATGGTTCCACTCATGTGTCTTTTAATGGTATTTGAGTTATATCTTTTCTGACCGATATATAATTGCATATACTGGATTTTATGCTTGTACTTGTATCGTTCTTTACATGTGCAGGTGTCCACTCATGAGGATCGTGAGGATTGTGATCAGCCGGAGCGAAGGAACGGAAGCGGCGATTCTTCTACAACTACTAGCGTTGGAATCCAGGTAGACTATCATGATCGATCTCTGATTTATGTAATTAGGAACCTGCGTGTTAGCGTTGTGTGATTGTTGCTAGATCCGTGTTGGGCTAGTGGGATCGCCTCTGTCCACAGAGGGGATTTACCTGTTCAACACTAAGTCCTTAAAAGTGTTGCTTCACTGCCTTAAGGAACAAGGTCAGCTGATTACATCATCTCCCAGAAGTTCTCCACTAAAAACTGCTCATAAATGGTCAAAACTGGACCATACTAAAAACCCAGTGCAGAGGGTGCGATGCATATCGCCTTCCCAGTGTACAAGGTGTGATTCATACTGAATGGCCCCTCTGTAGGGTGCGATAGTTGGGAATGGACAAATGGCAAGGACAAATTGTGACATGGAAGATCATGGAATCTTCCAGAAGCTTACCCTCTGACACTTGCCGGTCTTTATTACTGCTTGTTCTCTCTCGACTGCAAGTCGTGATGATGTTATCGAGAGTCATCATTCTCCAAGTGGATCAGAAATATCAGAGAGAGGACACTAATAAAGACGCCCAAAAGATGACTCACCCCGTACAATCAATCTATATATTGGATCCCTCATCACAAAGATCCAGAGCTGAATCTTGTATCTTGTAGAAAGTGTTGTTTGGTTTTCTAGTGTACTTCATAGTGTGGGTGATCTAAGCTTTAACTTGAGTGAAGAAAGGCCTTTCTTGCTGGAAAGGATGATGGCTGGGTAGAAACATAATGGTTTGTAATCCTCTTGTAATTTGATCTTAATAAAGCTAATTCAAAAGTTTTCCTCCATTTCTTGGTATGTTTGCTTATATTATGCATTGGTATGGTTAACACATATATGTCCTGTGTTATTTAATGCTATAGATCTTTGTTCTTCGATAGTAAGTAACGTTGCTTTGATTCCACAGGTGCCCTTTGAAGCTGGGCAGATCAAGAAGAAGCGGGAAAGCTCTATCAGGAAGGAGAGGAATCAAACAAGGAAATCAAGCACAAGACTAAGGTTGGTCTCCTTTGTTCCACTCTTATCTATTTTCATAAAGGAAAACGAAAGTAGACTTTACTTGTTTGTTTCTAAGATAGATACCAGTCTTAGTGGGAATAGCACTATCAGAGTGGACACTATTCCTGGTAACAAGTAAGTACTGATTTCAAGGAGGGGGTTGATCCCCCTCCTCCGAGAGGATCCAACATGTGCCCATTAAGCCTGAGGATGGTGTCAGGGTGCATCATCTATTGCGTGGTCAAGAAGAGGAACCTGTTGCACACCATTAGGTGACTTGAAACCCTAGTGCTGTCATAACCCTTGCAGAGATCGCAACATTGCTTTGTCACCATTAAAAATACATAATAGTAAAATAAGAATAATTATTATAATTATAATTAATTATAGTTAATAGCATATATTATTATTTGATTTTAGATTTTTTTAATTATAAATATGATGTATATGTTTAAGATTTGATTAAAAAAAATAATTTTCATCAATAAAATGAAAGGTTGTGATTAAAATTATTAATTTATTTACATTTTTTAAATTCAGATTTATGATTAATTTTTAGCCACATATTTGGCTTCCTACCCAAAGATTTGAGTTCTTTCCAACCTTGTTTCCACATTTGTCTTTATCTTAAGACTATTAGGGTTCATCAGCCATTTAACTTATGTGGTTGGCCTAGTCATTCGTTATTACTCAAGGATTCATTCTATTGTGGATCATGCTTATGATTGATCATGATTGAGAATGATCCAATAATGTTTTTGAACAAGGTTGAAAATAGTTAAATATTGTTGAAATATAATTGAAAATAGTGTCATACATGACCATGGTTGGGCATATAGTTAAATATGGTTGTTTTAAAAAAATAGATTAATATGGGTGACCAAATTTGATAATGATTTAATATACTTAATTGTGGATAGTTAGATTTAGCATCATTAAATATAATTTATTATGATTTAGTATGGTTGAATATGGTTGAGTACAATTTAGTTAAGTTGACTATATATAATTATTGTACTATAAGTGAGATTAGTTTGTCATAACTAAGTATGGTTATGATTATCTATAGAATACTATAATTAATTATGAGTGTGAATGACTATTATTGACCATATTCATCATGTTGGTAATAGTTGATGATGTTGAACTAGTCATATTATTGTTAACTATGCACATTATTTCCCCTTGTGGGGTGGAAAACATGGGAGGATGTGGGTTTAGTCCCCATCCACCTATATCCAAATCCTATTGGGTGACATGGAGGTATTGTCTATGGGAACATTATACATATGAAGCCGGTCACATTATCCTTTGATCAAGTACATCCACAGTAAAAAAGAAAAATATGTTGAGCACACTCTTATACTAAGAGCAAGGGATGATGTAACATACCCAATTTTTTAATGCTTAATCAAGGATATGGGTATCAATTTTTTTCTTCTTTGTGAGCTTAGAAGTCAACTCTGATACCACTTTGTCACACAGTCGATTCCCTTAATGACTCAAAGTGGTTATGGGGAACCCAAATTGTTCTTTTTTCTTTTAATAGCTTGACAATAAGCTCAAGTACAAATTTGTCACATATGCATTCTAGATTTATCCTAACCATGCTTCCAAAATTTTTATTTTAATCTCTCATACATTTTGTTAAACATTATGTACGAAATCAAATATGAAACATTGCTCGGATTCCACTAGTAACATACTAACTGAAATATACCACTCAATCATGCAACTTTTTATTTCTTCCTTTGAGATATTTTATCAAATAGATTGTATGTGAATTGTAATAAAATATCTTTAACACATTTCTTCAAATGATTTTCATGCAAATAGGCATATATTAGCTACAAAAAATATTATCATACAACAAGCTAACATACAACAACATTATCCTCATCCACAAAACATTATTTTCATTGGGAGATTTCGTCGAATAATTTATATGCATTGAATCATTAAACCATTTAGGAATTTATTCAAACACTTTTCTTGCAAAATAATATAGAAACTTCCTCATGTTATATCTCCTAACTTGTAGGATTCTAAGTTCTAAGAACTAAACTAGATGATCAATGGTAATTCATCTCACTATGGTCCAAGTTCCGGCCTCTCAAACCTCCCAGATCAAAAGTTATAATAGGAATGCCAACATGACATATTTGATGCATGGTTTTAAGAGAATATAGAAAGATTGACTTCCTATGATAATATCTCCTAAAATATTTGGACCCAAGTTCTGAAATTTGGATCACATGATAAATGGCATTTCCCTCACTATGGTCTAGGTTTCAACTTCTCAAACCTCCTAGAAGAAATGCTATAGTAGTAATCTAGGTGGATATTTGTGGGAAACCACCTATTCCCCTTGGATCCTTACCATTGTTTATTTTAGCTTCCTTAACTGTATCACAATTTACTCTTTTTAGTAGTTCTTTGGGTGTTGAACTTTTGGAGCCATTTTGAGGCCCTAAGCAACATTTGTTTTTGGAAAAAAGGTAGATCCATTGACTGCAACATGGGTTCTTAGTCGAAATTTGTAGTCCTCAAATAAATATTTCCAACAAGGTATCATACGCATCAAACAGAGATGTATGCCAAAGTTACGACCCTGGGAAGTTGATGTAGCAATTTACCCCAACGGGGCCCATTGACTTTTGGTGCTTCATTTCCTAGGGTTCATTTTTTGGATTTTTAAGGTTCTCTACTATATTTCCATAGTAAACAAGCCTTCAAGCCTCATTGTAACACAATTTAGAAGGCATGTAACTACCACATAGCTTCTCAGAGATAACCCAACATTGCCTGAGCTAGTTTATTTTCATTTTTGCATGTAAATAATTTTCAATCCTTTGTTATTAATGAATTGAAGTTCCATTTTCATTGTATCTCTATGTTTTTGTTTATATATGTATTTCATTTCATTCCTTCATAAATATGGATTAGTGGTATCAGACCAGTCTTCTCTTTCTCTATTTTCTTGTGCATGTCCCTAGTGAGGTCAAGGTATAAGGATTTAGGGTTTGAATTGGTTAAACCTTTCCAAGACTAACCTCGTCGACCTCGATGGCCTCGAATGGAGAAAGAAAATAAATACAAGGGAGTCAGAGATCCTTTCAAGATATTGCTGGAGGAAGCCATCGAGTGACAATGGAACGCGACGATGGGAAACTTTCCTCAAATCCTTTGGTAGATACCCATAGATGATGCATCTTCATCCAGCAGCCACCCTCGAGGAGCCACTCCCTTTAAGGTTCAAGTAAAGTTTGAAATTCCCATATTAGAAGGAGATATAGATGCATATTTCGTATTGTTGATGGTGCTACACATGCCAACATTTAGGGGATCTCCCCTGTATGAAGTCCCAACTAGACCTCAGACAGTTTGGTGTAGGAGTCCCATCCAGTACGATGGCCTAGTTGCCATTGTCTTAAAGATATGCTTAGCTCTTGCTTGTTAACACGTGAGAGTGGTTTTCTTTGTCTCTGAACAATAAGGTTCACATGCTTGGTGAGTGCTTAGTGTCTCTTGTGTCAAAGTTCTTTCACTATAGAGGGAGAGGGTGGAAGTGAGTCTCAGGTTGAAAGGGAATAGTCCCAACTTTGCTAGAGATACATAACACAACAGGACATGAATAACTTCTGGTGGAGTAGCCCACACGGATGCGGCAGTCATAAACACAAGGTGAATAGATAGCATGTACAACACCCATTGGAATAGTCTACACGAGTGCGACAAGCATTATAACAAGTTTACAAGAATGAATCTGTCGAGTGTTTGGCAGGATAGCCCACATGGGCAAGACAACATTAACAAATAATACAATACATTTCCAATAGCATATGTACTAAAATAACCAAAATAGTTCAACTATCTTAATATAAGTTAAATAAACATGCATTACAAGCATCCAAAGAATAGTCTTCCAAATGAAAACAATACATGTGTGAAAATGTGCTGGCATGACAACAAGCTTCTGAATTAAGCAAAAGTTCCAAGACACATCGGTACACCATTATATCACTAACCTCGATAGCGAGGCATTGGAGCCACTGCCCTCTCCTCAAAGAAAATATTATAGACTCTCAAGGCTATGTGGGAGGAGCCAAGGTCAAAATCTATTTGAATGTATGAATGAGGGGTATATATAGCCAAGGGTGAAACTGACCTTTGTGACTGTTCAATTTCCCCCATGATTGTTTGACTTACATGACTCCTAAACTTTACATGTGGGTCTCTTTGACTTCGATGTTACCTTACATTGATTACAGTAGTATGGCACATAGCAGTTATGTGTCCGAGATGACTTATCACATGACTCGACATGACATAGATGGTATGTTTATGTTGCTGGTGGTGTCCATATTGAGCTAAAATGTTGTTGAGTGATGAATGTTCTCTTGGTGTACCAAAGCTTCACCTTCGTGTGGAATGGTGTGCAGAGTCTTCGATGGTCTTGGTGTTCGCTTGATGTTTCACGTGCTTGTCTCTCCTTCACTTGTACTTGGCATTCTCTATGTGTTTGTCCATTCACGAACAAGTCTCCTAGTATGCACTCCTTGTTCATCCTGTTCATCATTGCACCATGTCTCATCCGTGTACATGTATCATACTTACCCTCAGTATGATCATGCATCTGATGGAGTTTACATGCGGTCCTGATCTTTTCCATTACTTGGTTCCTTGGTTCTTCTCCTCAGCTCCTTGGAAGCGATTTCGTCATGTCACCTTTTCCTGTAGTCACTGAGAGGTAGATCTATGTAATTTTAGTGCACAATGACTGCTTCCAGTATGAGGCCCCAAGAGGCTTGTCTTTGGAGTTTTTGCATGCAAGACAGTCAGGGAAGCTTGGATGAAACTGCACAATTTTGACGCATAAGATACTATTCCAGGATGGGGTTCTTGGGAGGACACCTCTATACAATTTCTGAGTGTAGTGCAGTTGGCCTGCCCTACACATTTCTGGACAGCAATGCTGGTTGCTTGACTACTCTGTGCATTTTTTGAGGGCAATGTTGGTTGGGGTCTCTACGGGCTGTAGGGTTTTAGCAGGTAAGGAAGGTTGGTGTCTCTGCGGGATGCAGGGTTTCAGTATGAATGGGAGGAAGCTTGATGATTACAGAAGCAAAGTGCAATGCTTTGGGAAGCTAGATGAGGCTAGGTTGCTCAAGAAAATGGATAAGTGTGAGATCAGTGAAACTTATGTAAAAATTGATAAGACTTGATTATGATCCCACACAGAAGCTTAGTGACACAATGTAGACCATCCAGAATGCATAAGACATACTTTTCTTGATGCATCAACCTTCATGACAAGAGTGCATGAAGTGAGTGTGAAACATGTCTATGTGATGACAACCACTCATGCGCACATGCTTTCCCTTGAAGAAAAACAACATTCCCTTTTCATGACAAACAACAACTCCTATGCCTAAAGATGACACATGCTGCATAAAGATGAGAACACTGATAACTCTTAAAGATCAAGGAGGAGAGCTTGATATCATCATCTTACCAAGAAGTTACCAAGGATGATCGATCGCAAGATCGAAGTTAGGCTCTGAAATTCATATGCAAGACAAAATTTTCGAGGGTGGTTGTAGCCATTACAACACTTGGTGACAAACTGGTAGAACTCCAGCTCTCTGAATGGACCTTGTTTCATGAAAAGAGAGTCTAACCCTTCTTTAATTATTGTTTGACTCATTGATCATCGTCGTTTCCACACTATATTGGTTGAAGGATGTAGCACTTGCCATGCTATTGATCAATCAAAACACATTCTAAGCCAAGTCAACTTCATTGTTTCAATTGGGGATGAGGGTTATATTGGTGCACAAGCAATATGATTGTTAGAGTTTAAGTTTCATCTCTGGTGTTGCTCCACTACTAGTAGGTCTGCACAATACCACGGTGGAGTCATGCAAGAATGCAAGAATCACTGTGATGCCAGCGAGCCTGGTCAGTACCTCAGCAGAGTTACTTGCATCACCTCCCTGTGCAGGAAACCTTACTCTTCTTTCGCCTTATTCATTTTTTTTTTCAATTTTTTTCAGGGAACTATGCATAGACAGTTATTTATTTCAAAGGTGGAAGAGGGTTCCCAACTTATTGAGAGAAAGAGAGTTTGTTCCTTCCGAGAAGTATGTTATATATACCTCTGACATACTTGTTAAGGTTTTTCCCTTCACCTTACTCTACTTGACTAAGTTAACAAGGGTTAACCGAAAACAACCGACTAGAGTAGGTGGTACTAGTTAGAGTGCAAGAGTTGCATTTTCACCAAGACTCACTCTGAGCAGAACATATTTTCCATCAAGGCATCATCGAATGAAGATAACAAGTTCTTCATAAAGAGAGAGGACAATAGATAACCAGACATTGATAGTTTTACAAGTTGTTAGGACCTCATATTGTCTCTTTTTGACCATACATTTTTCTATGATGTCATCCTTTTTAACCTATATTTAAAGTCCTTGTTATTGTTTTAACCCAATTGTTCCTAAGGTACACAACATTTCTTCTCATCACTATACGTTTAATTATTTTACATATAATTACATTATCTTCATAGTTAATCATTGAATTGAATAGTTGCTGAAAGAATTAAAGAATGATGTGCAGTCCACGTTACTGAAACTGCCTCGAGACTGCACTATTACTTCTATAGTTGCTGAAACAGTAAGAACGACACGCAAATCCCGCGACTGAGACAATTGTGATTTGCATTCTAATAATGGACAACAATAGAAGAAGATCACTGAAGGAGCTGCTACACTGGATGTAAAGATCATGATCCAAAGACATCATTACTTTAACAAAATTTTGTTGATGGGAAACTAATTTCCCTATTTTTTTTGTATATTGGGTTAAAATAGAACTTACAATGTAAACTGTTGTAATAGACGTCTCCTCTTTAAAAAGAGGAGACATCTACATTAGGAGGGGATGAACAGACTATGGGAAAGGCTTAGTTGCAGGAATAGGACTGGAATCCTTTTTGTAATATGACACATTGATGGATGAATAAAATCTTATTCTGAACATCTCCTTCTCGTTCTTGTCTCCTGGGGAATCTTGTGAGAAGGACAGGGCCCACCTTCATCACAAGATTCACCCATTATATTACTGCAGTGTGTTAAGTGTGTCTTTTATCGATGCCTTGTTAACAGTACTGTTTACTGAATATTGTTTATACATTCTTTGCTGAAACTCCATTTTCTCTCCAATTGATTGTTGTATTGTTTATGTTTATCTACAGTTAATTTATGAGTGTTCATTGGTGATTGAGTTTACACAGTGAGTTGGAAAGCTCGATAATCAGAAACAGGTGCTGAAGATTCCTACTCTGAGAATAGGGTCTTGTTCTCTGTTACAGCATAGCCCATGCTTTCCTTTGCAAATTGATTCTTTTCATTAGATTACTCTTTGAATGAATACAAGTATTCTTTGGTCGCTGTCTGCAATAGAATGTTTTTGTTGTAACTTAGAGTGGAGTCTCAGTTTGCTTGAAGCAAGGTGTGATTGGTTTTTACTACAAATTTTATTTCTTTTAAGATTGAGTGCATATAATATTTAGTTGCCTCTGAAATAACCAGAGTTCCCTAGGTTGACAATTTATGTAGAACTTGGTTATTTGAATTAATAAGCAATTAAAGTGACCAACATTTTGGCGTCGTTTCCGGGGAAGGCAGTCATAGATTTTAAAAGCATTAAGGATTTTCTTTTAGATGTATAGGATGCATGAGAGGACGCAAGAAAACTAATCCTACAGGTGGAAAGGGCAAAGGAAGAGGAGGAAGGAAAACTTTTATTGATGAGATTATTTTGAAAACTGAAACTTCTCAGAGGTTAAGCTCTCGGAGGCCACAGACTCAGCACTCTCTCCAAACGAACTACGAAACGGAGGAAATAGTGGGACCTGAAAGGGCTGAAGGGATAGTAGAACATACTGAGGAACCAGTAGAGGACATTTAAGAACCAATAGAAGATATTGGGGGACCAATAGAAGTTGAGGAACAAGTTCAGGACATTGAGGGTCCAACAGAAAGCGCTGAAGACTGGGAAAGTGGAACAGGGGAACAACCAATGGATGGAAACAATGAAGGACTCTTTGGTTGGGGACATGGAGGAGGAGAAGGAAGAGGCAAGAATTTTCTCTCCACCTTGGAAGTCCCTATTGGGGATCTTCCGAGAGGGGCAACTCCTATGAACAACATC
>APFE030002721.1:0-35339 GCA_000404065.3 Pinus taeda
ATGTAATACATGTGTGTGTGGTGACTAACTTAATACATTGTTCCAATAACTCCAAAAACTTAAGTATTTCACTCTGTCACATGATTGACCATAGTGTGACATAAGTAAACCAAGAGTAGACATGAAACCCTTAGGCAAGCAAAATTCCCTAGATCCTCAAATAGGTGCTTAAATGATGAAGTGAAAATGAAAGGGGAAAAGAGGACTTCATGATTAAACCATCACAAACATGTGATCAAGTGTGGCTAGGAGTGTATATATTCATATTTTTTCCAAAGAGGGTGTCAATACATGAGTTACCATTCATTGGGCCACATTTTTCTTTCTTTTGATTTTTCTTATATATAGGACTTAGGGAATAAGGTTTTCATAAGCTTTTAACAACTCATAGATATAATATTTACATAAAGTTTCGCTTTAACCTTAGAGTTTAGACTTAGGTAAATCATTATAGTTTATCTTTAATGATTTTGGCTTTCACTTTTTGATTTTCTTTCATCACAAATGACAAAAGGGGAAATATTTTGCCACAAATCTATGAATGCTTAATTATAAAGGCATCATGTGATGAAAACAAATTAATGATGTTATTCCCTATGAAAATGATGGGTATTCTTGAGAAACACTTATGCTTGTGGATTTCTCCTCCTTGGTTGAGAGGGAGTGTGCACTAACACCATATTATCCATTTGTCATGTACTATGGCCGAGACTAACATCATAAGCCTACTAAAGACACCAGTAGGGAGAATGGTGGATTAGATAAACATATGGGACCAATATTCTTTGAGAATTTGTGCTTTGACTAGGACTAACTGCCATAAGTCAAGTACATTAATCCAAGATAAGAATAGTCATGAGGATCGACATTTCTTGGTGTCAAATATTATGACAATGGATTAGGAAATGATCATGCGAGGACATGCCTGATGAACATCCTAGTGCGGTAAGTGCCTAAAGAGGGAGCGGTGTCCAAATTTATGCCTCCTAACATTGTGCTATGATCTACTGGAGAGATATAACTTGTTAGTCAAGGCCTTTCTATTTTGATAATGTTGGCTATGATGATGTAAATCATCATTGATGCTTATCAATCAAGATCCCTTCTTATATGAATATTTCAACTTGAGAGTACTTTTTTGTCTCATTATGAGTATCTACCTAGTTTAAAGGGAGTGTCATCATCACCACCATCAATCTCATCATTGCATTATCATCATAATCACCATTCATGTCGTCATCATCACCATCATCATCATCATCATCATGATTATGGACATTGTCGTCAATTTTTCATAATTATAGGTGTCGTAAGAAATATCATCAACCCAAAAAATATTACAAGTGCTCAAAAAGGGTTGTTAGGACACTTGATATATGCAAGAGAAATGACAACTTTATTTTTTAGATATGATCGATGATCATCATCATCACTACCATTATCATCGTCATTATAATTTTCATCATCCCCATCATCATAATTAATGTAATTTCTATCATCATTGTGGTCAACTTCGTCATGAACATCATAATCATCATTCATGCCATTATTGTTGTTGACGATGACCAAGATTAAAATAATGATAATGATGATCAAATGATGATGACTTGGAAGATGACTCTAAATATAATGATTATGATTATGACCACGACAACATTTAAAAATTGGGAAGATTGTCCAAGGTCATTATCATATCCATTATCATTTTCATTATAAACCACATCATCTTTATCATCATTTTGATTATCATAATAATCACAATTCATGTCATCGTCATCATCTCCATTATCATCATCGTCATAATTATTAACATTATCATCAGTTGTTCATAATTGTTAATGTCATAAGAAATATCATCAATGAAAAAAATATATGAGTGTTCGAAAATGGATGCAAAAGTAAAAAAAAAGTGGGGGCAACAATAGACGTAAAATTGGATGAAAAGTGGACACAACATAAGTAGATGCAAAACAAGACAGAAAATTGACACAAAAGTGGATGAAAAAGTAGATGCAATAGTTGATGCAAACTTGGACACAAAATAGGATGCAAACATGGATGAAAAAGTGGAATAAAACATGGGTGTAATAGTAGGCATAAAACTTAGCATGAATTGTTGTGAAATAAATGTGGATACAACAATGAACAAAAAAAAAGACACAAACTTGGATGCAAAAAGGAGGCAAAATTGGATTAAAAAATGGATGTAAACATGGAACAAACATGGGTGCAATAGTGGACACAAAATTAGATTCAAAATTGGACGCATCAGAAGTGGACGTAAAAGTAGATGCAAAAAACATCAAAATTATTTGATGCAAACTTGGACACAAAAGAGGATGCAAATGTGGATGCAAAATTGGAAGAAAATGTGGGCTTCAATTATAGGCACAAGATATGGCACAACAAAAGTGGATGAGAAAGTGGATGTAATAAAAAACACAAAAAAGATGCAAACTTGGATGCAAGACAAGATGCAATAAGGGATGTAAGAGTGGATGCAAACATGGGTGCAATAGCAGAAACAAAATTGAATGAAAAATGTGGATGCAATGCAAGTAGATGCAAAAGAAGACATAAAATGATATGCAAAAGCCAACACAAAAGTGGATGCAAAAATAGATGCAATATTTTGATGCAAAAGTGGATGCGAAGATGGATGCAAAATTGGAAGCAAACGTGGGTACAACAGTAAGTAAAAAACATGGTACAAATAGTGTCACAACAAAAGTGGATGTAATGATAGATGCAAAAAAAGAAGCAAATGAAGATGGAAAATAAGATGCAAAAGTGGACGTAAACATGGGTGTAACAATGGATGAGAAATATATGCAAAAGTTGATGCAACAAAATTTGATGCAAAAGTAGATGCAATATGAGACACAAAACCTGATGCAAATCTTGACGCAAAGGGGATGCAAAAAATGATGTAAAAATGGATGCAAAAAATGATTTTAAAAATGATGCAAAAGAGGATGCAAGAGATGATTGAAAAGTTCATGCAAATGTAGGCGCAAAAAGTGGATGCAATAAATGATACAAAAGTTGGTGAAACAAAATTAGGTGCCAAACTTGATGCAAAACATGGTGCAAAGGATGGCACAAAACTTGGCATAAAACCTGGCATAAAACCTAGTGTAAAACCTGATGCAAAACCTATTACAATACCTGGTGCAAAACTTGGTGTAAGACTTGGTGAAAAACTCGGTGCAAAATTTGCATCAATATTTGCACCATATTTGATAAATGGACACAAATAACACCAAACATGGGCTCTAGATGCAAAAAAGGAAGAAAAAAGGGACGCTAACCACAGGGTTTTGTTGTAGTGTTATTCAAGGTTAAAGTTGAGGGTCCACTAAGAGAGATATATTCCCTAAAAATATGAAGTATGGACCAAACATGAAAATAACATCTCTGGTTTCCTTGCTTTAAAGACAAAACATGTAATAACCATGAGCAAAAGAAATGGGTTTCTCTATCCTTTTAACTTCAATGGCTAATTAATCAATTATACAATTAATCAATGAAATAATTTTTTCACTTATTATCTAGTCATATTTTTCAATCCTAGACTAAATTAGTCATTTAAGTTAGTCACTTTTAGTTTAGTAACTTATTAGCTAGTTGTATATTTTATCCCTAGACTAAATTGGTTGTTTAAGTGAGTCATTTTTAGTTTGGTCACTTAAAATTGCTCACATTTAGTAGTAATTCACTTGAAACAATTGTGATGACTGACGTCTTTAGTCACGTAGTCATTAATTTGATCATTTTCTACTAGTGAATGGAGCATGAAAAACCATGTACTTGAATGTGATCTAGGTATAATCTGCCACTTGATGTTGTGTTAGGCCCCTATAATACTAGAGATTCCCCATCACTATTTTCATTGTATCCCTTATTGTTATTATTGTGCCCCTATTTTGCCCATATTGTTAATAGTATGCCCCATAGGAACCCACTATTGTTATTTTTGTGCCCTTATGTTATTATTGTTATGTCGGCTTGATTATATTATGACCCCTTAGACTCCTATATATAGAAGGGAGGTTTAGTCATTTCTACCATCAAAGAATTGTTCATTGTGTAATGTAAAGGAGGTTTCCCCCTCAAAGAGGCTGAATTCTATGGCATTGATCTATCTTTTATATCCTTTTGTGAGTTGATTCCTAACAAGTTGACTCCACCCATTTGGGTTTATTTCCAAAGATTCTAACAACCCATTATCCAAATCCCATTCCATGCATATTCTTGTACAAGAATATAGATTCCCTTTGAGTTTTTCTCTATCTATACAATGACTATGTTTTTTTTTCCAAATTATTTTATGGAGCCATCATTACAGTAACTCAATGGAAGGTGAGCCAATTTTATTCACATTTCAAGTATTATAATCTCCTATTCGAGGTTAAAGTCGAGGGTCCATTGAGAGAGATATATTACCCTAGAAATGTGAAGTATGGACGAGACATGAAAATCACATCTCTTTTTTCCTTGTTTTAAAGTCAAAAAATGTAATAACCATGACCAAAAGCAATGGGTTTCTCTATCCTTTTAACTTCGATGGCTAATTCTTTGTCTTCCATGGTTCCACAACTTTTGGATTGGGCGAAAGACTTGTAAAGTTTTCAACGAAATCCCTATTAAAGAGGATAATGTCTTTCTTTTTTGGCTTAAGAGATGGAAGATCTAGGTGACGGATATCTTCTAGACTTTTGATAAAATGTTGCAATTAATGGTCTCTTTGTTTTCATGGATTTAGGGACTAAGCAAGGGAATTCATGCATGTATATATGCCATGGTTAGATGCTTATCTCATGAATAATATGATGAGAAAATTTCTTAGTATATCAATGCCAAAGGAAATTCCATGGGATTTGAATGTTTAACTTCACAGATTGTTAACTTTTCTTCTATAGCTAGAGAATGGAGTTCTTCTATAGTAGAACAATTACAAAATAAATTCAATCAAATCTAACCTGCATACTTGGATTGCACCAACTCAATTGTAGTGACTATAACTCCTTCACATGGGGAATAATTATGGAATTAGGAGATTTGGATAATGTAAACCCTAGCCACTATAAGCTCTCTATGACATTGAAGATTTCATAAGTTTATGTGTCATAAGAGAAACCTATTTTCCTCTTTCGTGGAGCAAATTGAAAACAAAATAAATTAACATTAATTTTAGTTAGAATATTTGGATGAAGGAAAATCAATCGCTAATCACAATTATGGGTAATAATGTCGAAGGAATCAACTTGATTTGAACTTGTGATTTATGTCCTCCTAGTTAGCAACATGACTTCAAAATATGATTTAGTTTATTGGCTATTATATTGTTGTTGTTATTATAAATTCAAGAATAGAAAATTATGAGATCTCCCCCTTCTTCCAGCTTCCCAAAATATTGAGGTCAACCACAACTAAATTACTAGAAAATAACTTTGGTTTATTAAACCTTGAGATTTTTTTCAAGAATTTTGTTTTATTTGAATATATATATATATATATATATATATATATATATATATATATATATATATATATATATATATATATATATATATATATATATATATATATATATATAGATAGTAAATACCTCAGGATTTAACTGAATCACTCAAACCATCTGCATAAACTATGTTTATATGGGGAGGCCATGGTTTCAAATATGTTTAAATTCCTTATAGTTAGCAATCACTTTTGTGATTGGAGTTAAGCTACTTCCATCCAAATAATATGGTGACGAGGTGGAGATCCCTTGAGGTTTCTCTTGGAAAAAATTCCCTAAGGGTTAGTTTAATCAATTGAAGTATTCACCTAATACATGTTAATAATTGGCAGGTCATATGCTCAAATTTGATTAAGTCCCTCTACATTATCAACCACTATTATGGTTGGTAGTTGACTTATTTTCCATCTATATACTCAAGAAGAGGTTGGAATCCCTTGAGGTTTCTTGGAAAAGAATTCATAAGGTTGATCTCAATTAGCTAAGCTATTCACCTAATTCATGTTAGTGCTTGTGAGGCCATAGTTTCAAATCTGATAGATTCCCTTTAACTTACCAACCACTATTATAGTTAACAATTTATATGCTAGTGGTCTTGATTTTGTGAAAATTTGTAAGGAGGGGTGGTGCATCTCACAATATTTTCCTTTGAATATAACAACATTAGCAAAAATAAAACAACTAATTAATTGAATCATTTTCCTAAGGGATTCTATAGATGGGGAGAACATAGGTCATATTTAAAAATGAAGTCAAGTCTCTGAGGCCTGCTAGCCATTATTGTTATTAATGTTTGAGTGTGTGCATTTTTGCACATACAAAAGGTGGGCTCCAGTATTGTAGCAATGATGTTGCAACTCCTGGGACTCCCTTCTTTACTTTTATCAACCCGGTTGTTCGTAACAAACTTGGAAGCGATTGTGCTATATGCACAAGTACTAGCTCTTGCCACAGGCTATCACTTGATCAGCTGGCACAAGTCCACTAGGAGCTTAAGCCAACTTCTATGAAATCTTAGAAGAAGCTTTTAACTGTGATGGACGAAATCTAACTCAAAGGAGGCTAGTCTATTTGCAGAAAGAAGCTGAAAGCGAAAAAGAAATGCAAACCCTAGCAAACCCTAGTTTTACCGACTAACCCTATTGGTGCAAGAAAAGAGATGAAAGTGGTGGAAATGGATGCCATTGACTCTTGGAAAGGTAACGTGCATGTTACTAAGCTACTTCTGAAGGAAAATATGGAAAAAGCATCTTTTTGTATTTTTGAGTAATCTTTCAGAATTATTATGCATGTGCTTTAACTATTTTTTACTGTGGAGAGGTTGATTGGTGAAAGGAAAGGGAGTAGGCGCTTGCAGGAGGTTGGGAAGGTGAGAAGAGGGCGTAAGGGGTCTCTAGTACCCTTCCAGAGAGTTTCACAATGTTCAGATCTCGAAAAACGCTCACGTGAACTTCTACAGGAAGTCTGTAGCGCTTCTACAAGATGTTCTACAAGAAGAGCCGAAAGAGGATTTTGGAGGGTTGATGGTGGAAAACGGTGGGAAAGTGGAAATAGAGGTTGGATGATGATGTGAAGGGGTCTAAGACCTGGTGAATGAATCTAAGGAGTGATTAAGGTGGTTGGATTTGTTCAAGGATGGAGGGAGAAATGTTGCACAATAATGTAGAAATTAGGGCAAAGTGGGAAAGTGTGGCAAATGAAGGGAAGAAATCTTGGATTAGGGGTTGGAGCAGGTTGTATGATAGAGGAAGGGTAAGTATGGATGTATTATAGGTGTTCTGTACACTATTTTCCAAAACTGATCGGACAAGGACTAGGAAAACCAAAGATCTAGCTATTGTGACCTAATTTGACCTAAAAACCAAAAACATGATGAACATAAGTTTATTGTCAGAAAATCATGCAAGCTAACTATGGAAACTAAGCAAGAACAAATCTTAAACATGCAAGTACAACTGGTATCAACTTTTCCAACTAAAAATATAACACTAACAATTGCATGGAAAGGCAAAAATAGTGTTTTTGTGGCAGCAAGTATGCCTTGGTCTCAGCTCATGGTCCCAATGAGGGAGAGATGAGATCAAGGATTGCTTGATGGCCTTTTTGTAGATCTTTTCCTTTACCAAACTATCAAATCAACCTGAAGTATGAAAAGCTATTTTAATCATAAAAAACAACCTAAGTAACAAAACGAGATTTTAACCTAAATAGCACAAATTATTCTATGAATGCAGCAAAGACACATAAAAGTACACCAAGGAGGTACTGGCACTTGGCTTGGGCCCAACCCCAAGAGCTAAAACCTCCTAAGAAAGCTCAGAGCTGGTACACTGTGAAATTTATCTCCATTACTCAAAAAATAATCATGTCACAAAACTGTTTACAGCAAGAGCTCGAAGTTGAGCTGAAATGCAGAGTTGCACTCAAGTGCGAAAAAATTGCTCAATGGATAAACTACTAAGGCTTGAAGCCTTCCTACTTATGCACTACGAGGACTCCCGACATCCCTTCTTAACTTTAGAGCTTGGCTACTTAAGACAACAGTTAATCAGCCACTTCACAAAATCTGCTCGGCTGCCCCTTGAAATCATCTTTGGTGGGTTGTTGAACTCTGAGCTAATGGTGGAGACCTCGAGGAAGGGGTCATTTAGTGCTGGAGACACCCTTCCTACGAATCCTCAGCCTTGTTCCTTCGTATTTGGCTGTCAACTGGCTCATAAATGCTTGACCTTGGTCCAAAAGATGTCCAAAAATCTGTAATAAATACATATTAGACTTTGTGGTCAAGTGATTATTCTCATTCATTCAATTAACATAAATATATTCAAAAGCATGCATAGGAATATGAAGAATGGTGGATTAATCGATAATAATAGGCAAAATGAGCCCAATAAGTTACCCATTTTTGGGGCTCATCATCATCCTCTGCTGAATGTGTTGCTCATCCTCTGAGCAACTAATCCAGCTCATCATCTTTGATTGCCTTGACTACCTCTCTAACATCCCAGGCTTCTGAGGTGATGTCCTGTTCTTGGTTATGAAACCTTGTTTTTCTCTCTACCTCCTCCCATTTCCTATGTTCTTCTTCTTCTTTGACCCCTTCCAGCAGTCCTAAAAGCAATGGAGGATTGAACTTTAGGCCAATCCATCTGGCCTTTAGATTTTGCATTGACTGTTTGTAGAGAGGTACTCTGGCCAAAGCCTCCTACATCATTGTTGGGGAGTGGTACTCCCTTATTTTTAGACTGTGGGACAAGGTGTTCCATCTCCTGGTGCAAGCATGTATGCAATTATCACCCAACAGTCTCTCCATGTCCTCAAAGTGCGCGATGGCCTGAGCTTGTCTTTTAATGTAGTCTAGGAGAACCCGAGGGTTGTTGGCCAGGTGCTGATGGGCATACACTAACGTTGAGAGATCTTCTGGTTCTGCTCTAATCATGAGTGGCTCACTCAGCTCCCTGTCCATAACTTCCCGAATTTCTGTTGCCCTCTTTTCCTCATGGTTTAACCTAGAGGCCATGGCCATTAGTTGCACATCTCCCAATGCTGCATTGGGGTCCCATAGGGTCATGTTTGGAAGTGACATGCCATGGCCATTAGTTGCACATCTCCCAATGCTGCATTGGGGTCCCATAAGTTCATGTTTGGAAGTGCCAAGTTGTGTAAATAGAATTCTGCTAACTTGGCCTTGTCTTCCGCTGAGCTACTGTCACATAAATATATGAACTGAGTGTAGTTCTGGAATGGAATGGTGCCCCTTTAGGCCAATGTGTTAATTTGAAATTGCAACCATTTATCCTTAAGATATAATGCATATGACTTTGCAGGTTGCCTACATTGTAAGGCTTCTACTACCCAGCTGGCCATGCAGGCCATTTGGGCTTCTTTCTCTTGCACCTATTGTTTCAAAGCCTGTATTTCTTCTGCTGCCTGTGACTTCTTTTCCTGTAGTATTTTTGTTAGCATCTCAACATCAATTGGTAGCTTTTATTCTCTCTGTTGTTCCTCAGTTGTCTCCCTGTCTTCTAGAGGTCTTTCTTGTTGCTGCTGCTCTCCAACAATGGACGGCCTATCTTCCTTATGACTTTCCTACAGCTGCAACTGCTTCCTGAGGAGCTCATTCTCTTCCTATAATTTGGCTCTCTAACTACTTTCCATGTGCCTCACCCTAGCCAACTCTTTCCTTGATTCCTTTAGTTGTTCCTCTAGGTGGCCTATGTCTGCAACACCCTTGGATTTGGAAATCCTCATCCAAGTGTGAGTCCTAACCCTCTCTTGTTCCAATGCAAAGAAGTGGGGTACAACAAACTTCTGTGGGATAATCTTCCCACATTCTAACATGTTGTAATATGAGCCCAAGCTAGGCTGAGGGCTCGGCTCCAATATTTCTTCTGTCTTTTCTTCCCCTTATGGTTGTTTGGCTGCTTTCTCCTCCAATTCTTCAGTTTCTTTTAACTTCGCCAGAGTTTCCTGCAGAGTTGTTTCAGCTTCCTGTAGAGTTATTTTTGAGTCCATCATCCTAATTCTATGCCTCCAGGTGGAGGTTTTTGGGCTTCCTCTTTCACAGGTGATGGATATCTTTGAAGGAGACTCTTCTTTTGGTTTAGTAGTTGTCTCCTCAATGACAATTGGTTTCTTTGATTGTGGAGGGGGTTTGCCCATTTTGATCTGTGTGCTCCTTCTGGCTTTGAAGTACATGGAGGTTTGCCTCTTTCTCTTTCCTTTTTGTTTTCTAGGTGTTCTTAATGCAGCAAGCACAGCTACTACCTCCCTTGCCAACGTTTCCAGGGATTTCTCTTCCTGCTGGTCTTTTTCTTCACTTCCTGTAGAAATCTCTGTGTCCATTGTTTATGTCTCTGTGACTGATATTTCAGGGTGTGCCTTTTCCTTTTCCTTCTAGGTGCCTGCCTTAGCTGTGGCAGCCTTCATTTGGGCCTGTTCGACCTTTTCCTTTCTGCTCTATATCCTCTTTTCCCTTTCTATCTTCATTGTTGTTTCTTCCTTTGTTTTAGGCTCAGCAATCTAGCTAATTTCTTTCTATTCTTCCTGTGATTCCTTTGTTCTGCCTTCTGCTTGAATGCCCTATGTGCCCTCATCATTGTTTTTCTCCATTTCCTCAGTTTGCTCCCCCTCCTCACTACTGGATGGAGTGATGTTTTCAGCCAAAGTCCTAATGTTATCATTTCTGGACATGTTTCTGAAGATTTCCCAATATATGGGGACAGTGTAGGTGTGTAAAGCATCTTCCACCAACAGCTTGATGAGCCCATGGTGGGCCAACTGGTCTGGGATCCTTTCATTTAGCTTTGTCCACATTCAATTAAGGACTGGAGAAGGAAATATGGGATGCTTAGTTTCTTGGTTGAAGGCAAGTTAATCCCATGCCTTAATTCACTTAACAACCTGAAATGGTATCCATAGATGATGCTAAACCTCCCTTCACATGTGATGTACTTCATAATTTGATAGCTAACTTCACTCTAAAGAGGGGGCAGACTTGTCCTTCTAACTTCATTTTTGTCCTCTACAGGATGCTCCTTGGGAAGAAAGAATGTTTTCTTAGCAATCTGGCCCAACGATCTCTCTTCCTTGCTCCAAGGGAGCCCCAATGATAGACCAGTAACTCTACTGATGAGCTCAGGGGTGAGTTCTAGGGCCAAACCCCTAAAGCTAATTGTTGCATGTGTCCTTGAATGTGGTCTCAGGGATATCAAAAACTCTTTGGTTATCTCTTCATCATGACCCTGAATTTTGTTAAAGAAGGATATCTAATTTGCTCGGGTGAAACAGTCCACCACCGCAGGGTGCTTGTACAACTTGTTGGAGTCTGAGGGATCTTTCCTTATGAATCCCCCTGGCATGGTGTTGAGTGTTCTTCTTATGTATTAATCAGAAAAGAAAATGCTCAGGAAAACAACAGGCAATCACTAAAACAGAGGATAGTTGAATTTGGTGTCTTATGATCCCAGGGAGGAGTTTCTCTTCTGTTCCTCACAATACTATATAGCAATAATTCCCTTGTTTTTGTCACCCAGAATTCAACTATCGGTTTATTGAAAGGAGAATTTTGTTTTTGCAGAACAGAGCATAAGGGCACAAATTCTCTTTTCAACACATAGATAGATATGTAAATTCAGTTTTTCATGCACACAGGGTGGCGTCTACTGCAACATATATCTTCTTTACAAGAGAATTTTAAAAATGATGAGGAGATTTCGGAGTGCAGAGAAAGAACTTAGGCAATGCAGTGAAACATGCAGGCAATCACGATTTGTTGAATACATAGGTAAACTTTTATTTTTCAAATTGATGTCGCTCAATTCACCAACTTACACCAACAAATTATGCACAGAGAAGTTCTCTCGGGCCTACCTCGTTTGGAGCTTGAAATTCAACGAAAACTTTGGGTTCCCTCCTGCGGAGCGGTTCTCTGACTTTCCTGTAGAACCCTTCCTATAGAAGGCTCTCGGTTCCTGTGGAATGGAATTGCGCTTCCGATAGAGCCCGATAAGCGGGAGATTTTTGAAAATAGGTCGAAAAACTGGTGGAGGACGACTGGTTAATTGTTTTTGGAAGCGGTGGATACGTACTCTAGTCAAGAACATCGTGAGTGTAGAATGAATAGAAGGTGGTGCATGTTTCGACTGAACGCCTTTTAACTGCGGCGTGATTCGTGGTGAGGGGGTGAGGTGGCCGGACCGGACCATTGATCTGACGTCACAGCCATAATGTTTCTACATGTTTCTGACCGCAATCACCTCCGCTCTTCCGTTACCACTGCCACCACTACTAGTCCCCACGATTTCTCTCTGAATGGACACTCCACACGTGCTAGCTGCACATCTAATCAACGATTTTGAATGTAATGGGGTTCGTTTGGATTTCACGAGGATATGTAACTGGCCGAGGGTGGCCAGTCAACTGGCCATCGATTTCACTCAATCCGGACCATTCCCATAGTCATGTGGCTTTTAAAATATGATTTATGCAATTGAAGAACAAGTTTAGGCACTTACCTGCGTGGTCGTGGCCATGTTATGCAGATTTCAGGTTCTGGAACCCCATTCCTTCGTTTGTTGTTGCTGCATGCATACTGCATGCTTGGCCTCTCTTGTTGTTGATGTTCTTACGTTCAAGAAGAGCTTCATGCATGTCTCTTCTGCCATACTTTGTTGTCCCTGTCTCAGGAGTATGTCTTTCAGCGGGATCAACTACTACATGATTCCTGTAGGATGTCTCGTGGCTACTTCTCCTCCTGGAATGCAAGCTAAAATGAGCAAGGATATACTATTGACGAGGATCTTGGCGGATGAGGAATCTAGATGGAGGGTAACAGGTATGGTGAGTAAAAATGCTGCTTGATTTGTCATTAAGGAGTTTTTGCTAGCAGTATGGAAAAAAACAGGTTTTTTGTGTGTGACTGTGCAGGAACATTAAAAAATGAGTGCAATGGAGGTGTACGGAGATGGAAAAAGGTGAAATATGGTGATGGATGAAAACAGGGATGTTTACAGGCCTCATGGATTGGTTCCCAACATTCGAGTCCTCTTCGCAGATCAATTCTGGCTTGTTTGCAGGCTCTACAGGAACTTCCTGTGGAAGACACAGAACTTCCTGTAGAAGGTGAAATCCTAGTCCGAAAGAGACCAAATCTTAGGAAAGGGTAGTGGTCATGGAGGAATGGATGTGAGGGATGCTTACAGCCTGGTGCTGACCTTTGTCTTTGTCTTGTGCGATCCTCCTAACCTGCAATGTCCTTCCTACAACCTGCAATTATTCAATAGAAATTAGGTTTATTTTTCTCTTTCTCTTTTCTTCTTTCTTTTTTCCTTTTTATTTTTGAGACAGCCGGGGTGCCTCCAGGAGTTTTTCACCCTCATTGTCTACCCTAGGTGCCTCCAAGAGGTTTTCACCCAAGGATCTTTTACTTATTTATTTATATATATTTTTTATTTTTATTTTTTCAAGGTGTGGGTGGAGTGGAGGCAGGGGCCTACTCCACTACCAATACTGATTTATCCAGAGTTTCAATGATATCCTACTTAGAAAGGGGCTTCCTGTAGATTTTCAATCGATGCCCATTGACGAGCATGGGGTTGGCTTCTTCATCAATGGTCCTGATAAGGACTGAACCGTAGTTGTTGCATCTCTCCACTGTATATGGTCCCAGCCATCTTGTCCTCAACTTCCCTTTGAAATCCTTGTATCTTGAATCATATAACAGTGCCCAATCTCCTGGCTGAAACTGCTTTTCTTTAAGGTACCGGTCATGCCATATCTTCCTCTTAAGTTGGACCACCTCTGAGTGGAGAAGGGCCTGCATTCTCTGTTCATCTAGTCCACTCAACTAAAGCAAACTTTCCTGTTGTGCATGGATGAGATCTAGGTCCAACTGAGCTACCAACCTCAATGTGTTATATTCAAATTCTATGGACAACAAAGCCTTCTTCCCGTAGACCAGCTCATAAGGTGTGAAACCTGTTGTAATTTTCCAAGTAGTGTTGTAGGCCCAGGTGGCCTCAACCAAGTGATCTACCCAATCTTTTATGTGGTTGCTCACCACTTTAGTCAAAATCTCCTCCAAAACTCTATTAGTGACTTCCACATGTCCATTTGCTTGTGGATGATAAGGGGTGGAAGTTCTGTGCTTGATCCTGTGATGAGCAAGCAAGTCTTCAATCAGGTTAGAAGTAAACTGACTTCCTTGATTTGTGACTAACTCTCTTGGGTAACTAAACTTGTAGAAGATATTCTCCCTGAAAAACTCAGCCACCTTTCCTTTTGTTGCTGCCTTGATTGCCTTTGTTTATGTCCACTTTGTCAGGTAGTCCATGCACACAATTATGTAATACTTTGGTTTGAAGGAGGGTTGATAGGACCCAAAAAGTCCATGCCCCACTTATCAAATCGCTTGAAAGTCACTTGAATTTGGAGGGGAATTTCATCCCTGGGAGTCGGCTTTCCCATCCTTTGAGATCAGTCACATCGGCTGATGTATCTCCTGACATCTTGATGAAGAGTGGGCCAATAGTAACCTGCCTGTAGAATTTTGAAGGCGATTATTTTTGCTACAAAGTGGCCCCCACAGGGTCCATCATGACAGGTGAGGAGGATGTCAAAAACTTCCTCCCCTCTGACACAATGCCTCAAAATCTGATCTGGGCCAAGTTTAAACAGGTTAACCCCAATCCATGTGAATGGAGCGCTTTTCCTCACGATCTTGCTCTTCTCTTTTGAGGATAGGTGTGGCGAGAACTGTGCTGAAACCAAGTAATTTGCTATACCAGCAAACCATGGAGGGAGTACTGAAATAGAAAACATGTGTTCATCTGGCATTTGATCGTCCACCACCCCTTATTCACGTGCATACAAATCTAGTCTAGACAGAAAATCAGCAACAACATTTTCCTTACGTGGCTTATCAACAATGGTCAAATCAAATTGTTGCAATAAAAGTAACCATCTAATGATACGAGCATTTACATCAGGTTTATTCATTAAATATCTAATTGCAGCATGATCAATGTGTACGAATGTCTGATAACTAGTGATGTAGTGTCTGAACTTGTTTAGGGAATGGACTACAACTAAGAGCTCTTTCTTGGTTACGGTATAGTTTAATTCTACCTTGGACAGATTTTTACTGACAAAATATATGGCATATGGTAGCTTCTCTTCAACTTATCCTAAGGCTACTCCTATGGCTTTGTTCAAGGCATTTATGTGAATGTGGAAAGGTAGGGCCCAGTTTCTACCTCTTAAGATTGGGGCAGTTACCAACTTACTTTTCAACACATATAGAGCCTCTTGATAGTTTTCAGTCCACATGAATTCAACATCCTTCCCCAAAAGACCAAATAATGGAGAGGCTAGCTTGCTAAAATCTTTAATGAATCTTCTATAGTACCCCGCTAAGCCTAGGAAATTCCGAAAATCTCTTACCTTCTGAGGAGGTGGAACCCTTTGGATGATAGCAATCTTGTTGGGATTCACCTGTAATCCTTGCTGAGAAATTGTATGACCTAGCACGGTCCCTTTAGTCATCAGAAATTCACATTTTTATGGACTAAGGGATAGGTTTATTTCAATACACTTGGTTAAAATTTTCCCAGATTAATCAATGCTTCTTGGAAGTTGGATCCATAAGAAGTAAAGTCATCCATATAGATTTCCATCGAATCATGAACCAGTTCAGCAAAGATGCTCAATATTGCTCTCTGGAAAGTGGCAGGAGCATTACATAACCCAAAGGGAAGGACCTGGTAGGCAAAGGTACCCCATGGACAAGTGAAAGTGGTCTTATCTTAGTCTTCTGGGTTGATTTGGATCTGATTATACCCATTGAACCCATCTAGGAAGGAGAAGAACTTCTTCCTTGTCAGCCCATCTAACACTTGATCTATGAAAGGTAAAGGGAAGTGGTCCTTCTTGGTAGCTTTGTTAAGTTCTCGATAATCTACACAGATTCTCCACTTCCCATTTTTCTTGGGCACAAGCACTAGAGGAGAAACCCACTCGCTGTTAGAGATGGGGTAAATGAATCCTGCATCCAACAACTATTGCAGTTCTTCTTTGACAATGTCTTTAAGGGCTGTATTCATTCTCCTCTGAGGCTGCTTGACTGGTTTACAATCCTCTTTAATTTAAATGTGATGGGTACAGAATGAAGGGTGTACTCCTTTCATCTCCTTATAGCTACAGGCAAAAGCATCCAAATGGCGGTTCAATAAGCTACCCAACTCCTTCTCCTGAGAGGGGGATAGAGATGAGTTGATCTTCAAGGTTCCTTCAGGGCCAAATTCCACATTCTTAACTTGGTGGGAGGTCATATCAGCCACACAGAGATCCACTAAAGCACTGGCCTGGGTGTCTTCCACCAACTCTTATAATGTTAGCACACTAGGAGGTAGATCCTGAATCAAATTCTCAATAAGGTCATCCTTGGTGTGAGGACCTCCCTCGGGGCTTCCACTGTGCACACTGGTGCAAAGTAGACCTCATCCTCATCTTCCTCGTCCAACCAAAGAGGTAAGTCATGTTCTATTAGAGGTTGGGCAGGAGGATATAGGACTAGCTGCTTGGACATAGGCCCATTCTTGATGGTCATGCTCCCGACTCGACAACTGATGTAAGCATCTGCAGTAGCTAACCAAGGCCTTCCAAAAATGAGGGGGTATCCAATGAGTTTTTCCTTTGGCTAAAGGACCAAGAAGTCCGCAGGGTACTCCCAAGAATCAATAGAGACCATGACATCTTCCACAATCCCTTCGGGGGTCACAGTGGAGCGGTCTGCTAACTGCAGTATTGTCAAGGTCTTTCTTAGGGAACTCTGAAGGTTGAGTTTGAGCATAGTGTCCCTAGCCATCACATTAATGGCAGCCCCTAGATCAATCAGGGTGTGGGGGATTATGGTTCCATTGATGTGGACATCTACTACAGGACTCCCAGGGTCTAGATATTTCAGACAAATTACTTGTCCCAACATTAGGTCGGATAGTTGTCCTATGACATTGATAGTTGGGGCATCTCTCTTGCGCCTACCTGGGTGCCTGAAACACTTCTCTTAATCAATTTGTTGTAGATTAGTACATCTTTTATGGCTTGGAGAAGTGGTATTTTCACACATAACTATTTAACCTCGCCCAGAAGTTCAGTCTCTTCTGGGTTTGGTTGCGTGGTTCCAATTAGTCTCTTAGGAAAGGGTCGAATGGCTTTGGGTTCACTTTCTTATTTCTCTTCCTCATCCTCCTTAGGAGGAGGTTGGCTATCTGGGAGGACCTTCCCAGATCGTAGGTTGATCTCCTGAATCTACACAACATAGGTAGGGCATGTCGTCTCTCCACTATATACCTGCTGGGCCAGTCTGTTATTGGGGTTCGGGTTCGGTTGGGGAGGAATCTGGGGTTGTCTTGAAGGAGTAGGAGGTAATGGTTATGGTTGAGCAGGTGGTGGAGGAAAAATAGAGGGAGGAGATTTGTATTGGGGCCTCCACCCCTGTCGAGGTGCATTCCACTGAGGTTGGGACTGAACATGAAAATGAAACAAATGAGTAGCAGGTTGAGTATGGTATTGAGATGGATATGACTAAGGAGGGGGTGCGGACCAAGAAGGATGAGAAGGGGGACCCCAATAAGGTTTGTGAGTGGATTGGTTGGGGTTGTAATAAGTTTGGAATGCCCCTTGCATCCCCTGCTGGTAAGGTGTGGATCCATGTGGCCTCCTTTGGTTTAGGAAGTAGAGCGATTCAGTGGCTCCTTCAGTCCCTTGGTACATAGCTTTAAGTCCGGGTAAGTTTGGGCATTGGTTTATAGGGTGGTCTTACTCAGAAACGAAACATACCTCTACTGAGTGTAATGGACACTCGTTTCGAGGATGTTTCCTTGTACATATGGGACAAAATATGGCCAAATCCCTCTCAACTTCCTCTTTCTTCTGTTGGATTCGGAAAGTATCCAGTTGCATGGCAATGGTCTGTCTCATCTTACTTTTAAGGTCTTCCATCTAATTTGCAAACTCATGTTTGGAGAAGGTGGCACTAGCTGAGAGTTGATTCCCCCTACCTCTTTTCTGGGCTGCCCTAAATGGTTTCTAAACACAATCTTTGTGTCATCATAAGGTAGTTGGTAGATGTCTCCTCCAGCCAGCAAATGGAGGGTATCTAGAAGGTCCTCAGGGATTCCTCGGAGCAGAACCAGCTTCAGATATTCGGGGTCAAGTGTGCACCTGGCCCTTTTATAACTGAGTTGGAACCTTTCCTTGTAATCTTCTAAAGACTCATCACTTCCCATGGTCATCCGAAATATTTCTCCCTTCGTTTCCTTTGACCTACAGTAATCCTGGTATTTTTTGTTAAAGGCTTGTTTCATCTGAGCCCAAGTTGTAATATTGTTTCCAGTTAACCCCATGAACCAGCGCAATGCTGCATCCTTGAGGGTAGAGGGAAAGAGTTTCAACTTTTTCTCGTCTTCTACATAGTCATAGGATCGACAAAGGACAACAAACTCAAACAAGAAGGTATCAGGGTCTTCAGTGGTCAATCCATGGAAGTGAGGTAAGGCTGAGGGACTTATGTTTTTCATTTTTGTGTCCCCATTAGTCTCTCGGATGGGAAAGGCACCTTCTATTCTCTCCTCATCACCTATGTCATTCCTGTGTTCGGCAATGGTCTCAGGAGGAATGTTTTCTTTCTCCTCTTCTGTTAGAGGATCTTCGTGTATCTCTGGATGTTCACTGCCACCGAAGAAGAGAGAAGGGTGACTCAGTGATGTGGTGGGGGTGTTTGGTAAGAATTTTTCTGAATTTTCTCTGTTCCCACGAGGCATGAAATGAAATATTTTTGGTTGATTTTTGGTTTTCTCTGCTTGTACCTGCAAAACTGAAATTGATTGAACAACAAATTGCAACTAACTAAAGTAAACTTTGCTGGAAGTGAACTTGCAAAATTGAAATGCTAATCTACGCTTGCAGAATTGAAATTGCAAAATTGAAATGCTAATCTACGCTTGCATAATTAAAATGCTAGTCTAGGAAAGCAGGAAATGTCTAATCTACTTTTGCAGAAATGAAATTGCAAAATGGAAATGAAACAACTACTCTACTCTTGCTGAAATAAACTACTTAGCATAAGGTTGCAGTAGAAAATAGAAGAAAAGCAGCAATCACAAATAGTCTGACACTTCCCCGGCAACGGCACCAAAAAGATGGTGGGCTCCAGTATTGCAGCAATGATGCTGCAACTCCTAGGACTCACTTCTTTACTTTTATCAACCCGGTTGTTCATAACAAACTTGGAAGTGACGGTGCTATATGCACAAGTACTAGCTCTTGCCACAGGCTGTCACTTGATTAGATGGCACAAGTCTGCTAGGAACATAAGCGAAATTCTATGAGCTCTTAGAAGAAGCTTTTAACTGTGATGGACGAAAGCTAACTCAAAGGAGGCTAGTCTACTTGCAGAATGAAGCTGAAAGCAAAAAAGAAACGCAAACCATAGCAAACCTTAGTTTTACTGACTAACCCTACTGGTGCAAGAAAAGAGACGAAAGCGATGGAAATGGATGCCATTGACTCTTGGAAAGGTAAAATGCATGTGACTAAGCTACTTCTGAAGGAAAATATGGAAAAATCATCTTTTTGTATCTTTGAGTAATCTTTTAGAATTATTATGCATGTGCTTTAACTATTTTTGACTGTGCAGAGGTTGATTGGCGAAAGGAAAGGGAGTAGGCGCTTGCAGGAGGTTGGGAAGGTGAGAAGAGGGCATAAGGGGTCCCTAACACCCTTCCAAAGAGTTTCACAGTGTTCAAATCTCGAAAAACTGCTCACGTGAACTTCTATAGAAAGTCTGCAGGGGTTCTACAGGGTGTTCTATAGGATGTTCTACAGGAAGATCCGAAGGAGGATTTTGGAGGGTTGATGGTGGAAAAACAGTGGGAAAGTGGAAATGGAGGTTGGATGAGGATGTGAAGGGGTCTAGGACCTGGTGAATGAAGCTAAGGAGTGATTAAGGTGGTTGGATTTGTTCAAGGATGGAGGGAGCAATGCTACACAAGAATGTAGAAATTAGGGCAAAGTGGGAAAGTGTGGCAAATGAAGGGAAGGAATCTTGTATTAGGGGTTGGATTAGGTTTTATGATGGAGGAAGGGTAGGTAGGGATGTATTACAGGTGTTATGCACACTATTTTCCAAAACTTATTGGACAAAGACTAGGAAAACCAAAGATTTAGCTATTTTGACCTAAAAACCATAAACATGATGAACATAAGTTTATTGTCAGAAAATCATGCAAGATAACTATGGAAACTAAGCAAGAACAGATCTTAAACATGCAAGTACATCTGGTATCAACTTTTCCAACTAAAAATCTAACACTAGCAATTGCATGGAAAGGAAAAAACAGTGTTTTTGTGGCAGCAAGTATGCCTTGGTCTCAGCTCATGGTCTCAAGGAGGGAGAGATGAGATCAAGGATTTGTTGATGGCCTTTTTGCAGATCTTTTCCTTTACCAAACTGTCAAATCAACCTGAAGTATGAAAAACTACTTTAATCATCAAAAACAACCTAAGTAACGAAACAAGATTTTAACCTAAATAGCATAAATTATTCTATGAATGCAGCAGAGACACATAAAAGTACACCAAGGAGGTACTGGCACTTGGGTTGGGCCCAACCCCAAGAGCTACAACCTCCTAAGAAAGCTCAAAGCTGGTACACGGTGAAATTTATCTCCATTACTCAAAAAATAATCATGTCACAAAACTGTTTACAACAAGAGCTCGAAGTTGAGCTGAAATGCAGAGCTGCACTCAAGTGCGAAAAAACCGTTCAATGGCTAAACTACTAAGGCTTGAAGCCTTCCTACTTATGCACTACGAGGACTCCCAATAACCCTCCTTAACTTTAGGAGCTTGGCTGCTCAAGACTACAGTTAATTAGCCACTTCACAAAATCTGCTCGGCTGCCCCTTGAAATAATCTTTGGTAGGCCGTTGAACTCCGAGATGATGGTGGAGAACTCGAGGAAGGGGTCATTTAGTGCCGGAGACACCCTTCCTATGAATCCTTAGCCTTGTTCCTTCGTATTTGGCTGTCAACTGGCTCATAAATGCTTGACCTTAGTCCAAAAGATGTCCAAAAATCTGCAATAAACACGTATTAGACTTTGTGGTCAAGTGACTATTCTCATTCATTCAATTAACATAAATATATTCAAAAGCATGCATAGGACTATGAAGAATGGTGGATTAATCGATAATAATAGGCAAAATGAGCCGAATATGTTACCCATTTTTGGGGCTCATCAACAAACACATTACAATATAAACTAGTGGTTTTGGTCAATCTATTTGGTTGGATTACTTGAAGACAAAGTTCACCATGAGGTCTTTGGTTATAGTCTAGTTGAGGTTCAAATTTCGCTAAGTCTCATTGGGTTACTAATCCATATTTTCGATGGTGCTTGAGCAAAGTTGACCATTTCCATGGTGAATTTGCATGAAAGATAAGGCATTGATGGATTAGAACCCACCATACCTATTGATGAGAAAACCATCAGTGGATTGGTTTGTAATTCTTAAGGATAAATATAATCCACCAAGACATGCAAATTATGAATGGTTCCTCTTAATGTCTATATTTATTTTGGTCATCTAACCATTTATAATGTTGTTATTTCTCCAACTATCCCTATGACTAATATTTTCATTATGTTTCGATTAATCCCTTAGGATATGGAATTTTGAATTTTTAGATATATCCCGTAAAATATTATAAAACATATGTATGAAAGTCTAGTTATTAAAGAAATAAAAAAAGATTTTTTTTTATATAGTTTTGTAGTTATTATTTTTCTTAAAATTGTTTTCTCTTTTAATTGTTATTATAAGTCGTGTGTGTCTGTGTCTACACACACACACGACTTATAATAACAATTAAAAGAGAAAACAATTTTAAGAAAAATAATAACTACAAAACCATATAAAAAAATATCTTTTTTTTTTCTTTAATAACTAGACTTTCATACATATCTTTTATTTCACTAATATATCCATATGTGAATTGTAATTTTTTAACAAGTTAATACCTATCAAAAATATTAACAAGCACATATTGATATCTTCTATCTCAAGTCAATATACTAAATTGAAACTATCATATCAAAATATCAATAAAGAGTTCTTTAAACTTTATATTCTATAGCATTTACTAAGGTGGTGTTTTCTAGGAATATATTTTGTTGATTTAAGATGAGCTTGCTAATTTGAAAGATGGAATAATATCTTGTTAATTTACAAAATAATTATAAACTATCCTAGTCGCAAATGTGGATGAAAACAATATTATTGAAAAGATTTGAAAGATGGAATAATATCTATGTAAATTTTCAAAATACCTGTAAATTATCTTGGTCACAAATGTGCATGAGAACAATATTATTTAAAGGGGTGTTTCTAATTTGGTTGGTGTGGTGGTGAAAATGTTACTATTATCTTGATACAGTTAACTCAAAAGCATGTTACATTAAACATATATGCTAGAAATGGTGAATGGAAATATATTCCATTAATTAAAAAGTTAATGGATAAAAAATGTGAAAGCCATAATGTGGCTAGTCCCTACCATGTTTTAAAAACATTATGGAGAGAGATTTGCAATGGCTCCAACCCTTCGCTCATTAATAGGTCATCATGCAGCCCACCGCACCCTCAAACGCCACCATGCTCTCTTGGCTTTTCAACTAGGTCACACAACAACCAAGTTACTCTCATAACTCCACCTATTAAGAATGCCAAACAATTCAGGGCCATAGATAAGATTCCAAAAAAAATTGAAGCTTCATATAATAGCCATATCCTCTTATGCATTAATAACTATTATCTCTGCACACATACAGTCTAAGAGATCCAAAGATGGAAATAAGAGGTTGATGGAATTGAAGGCTCTAGGTCACAAATTGAATACAGATGTTTGTAATTATCTATTGTGGAGTCTTTCCTGAGATGGGCAATGTATTATGAAATGAGATCTGGTAGAATTCCAATGAATGTTGTTATATTTGGGATTTTTATTGGGATTTTTTTGTAGGTCAAGGGACCTAAGAATTGCTCTAGATAGGGTAAATGAAATTAAGCAAAATACATCTTTTCCAGGCTCAATTATAGCAACATTGGTGATCAATGGGCTCTGCTAGGGCACTAGAATTGAACAAGATTTCTCGGTGTTGGAGGAACTGAGGGAAAGAAGTTGCAAACCTGATTTCATTACCTATTATATTGTGACTGAAGGTCTGACCGAAGCTCTTCGCATGGCAGATAGATTGGATGAATTCACCAGATTTTGAAACGTAAAAGGGAACATACTATTGCGCCTCAATTTTGAGTATAGGGATTACATATTTGCACTCATTTCAGCCCAGACAATTAAGGAGGCAATTAATTTGGCACAATTAATAAGAAATTATGGTTTTCCTCTCAAGAAAGATGTTTCTAATATCACATTCTCCATACCTTCTGGGAAAGATTTCTTTCTTGTGTTCTATCTCACGGATATTTTAGTTTCAGAGATAGTTCTATCTAGCTGAAGATTATATCTGTTGTTCAGTTAGTTTAGAACTGAAGTTTATTCTTGTGCATTTACTGCTTATTACACTATTGTACTACGTTTTTACCTCATTTATTTATATTTCTGTAGAAAATTGGTTGTACTAAGCTGCTATTGCAAACCATAAGCTATAGTTTTAAAGTAAGTTCCCTCTACTCGGGAGGGCTAATTAAGTGTTATTATAATATTTCAACCCTAGCAATTTAAGTAGTTTTATATATGACAATAAATAAAATTAGCAATTGCACTCAGAGGTGCAAAGGAACGCCAAAAGGAGGAGTCGAGAATGTGGAAGGAAACTATCTCCATGTGCTACATGCCAGGGTACATCATCAATGCCACCTTATGGGGTGCACAATGCCACACTGAAGGGAAAACAACTTTCTAACCTCTAGACCTAGGAACCACTACAATCTTTGCAATAAAAAAGGGTTGTCAATGGATGCGATCTCTACTTGAGTATTAATTTTCTATATAAAAGAGGCAATGGTTTTCACTTCTAGAGGTTTGATCCCTCTCAAGGCTTGATGGATCCTTGAGTCTTACTTTTCTATATAAAAGAGTCAGTAGTTTTCACTTCTAGAGGTTTGATCCCTCTTAAGACTTGATAGATCCGAAGTTAAACTGGATCTAAACTAATGAGAGACCAATCATACACACATAACTTGTTATCATATTTTTTTGATATAATATAACATTTAGTCTACCTAATTCATATAACCAAAAAAATAAATTAAAATTAATATTTTTAATATGTTTATTTTTTATTAAAAAATAAAACTAAGACTCTAATTATATGAATTCCAAAAATATTATAAAAATTAACAAATACCATAGCCTATCAAAGAATAACATATTGCCAAAGGTAGTTTTTTCATTTTTCATTATTTTTCCTTTCTCAAGCTAGTTAGAACTCAGTTGGTTGCTTTTGGAAAAGGTTTTAGTTTTGATTTAGATTTATGGCTTCGGCTTACGCACCCAAGTCCAATTAACTCCATGAAGTTTGTCAATGATGTATTGTTTGGGTCGTTGAAAAGGTTTAAGATAATCTCCCCACCCTCTTCTATTTATTAAATATGATTATGTTGAATAATGCTGAAAAAAAAAATTTAACCAGTATAAAATTAATTATAAATGCATTTAAAAAAAATAAAAATAACGAATCCAAAACTTAACCCGTATAAAAATAATTATAATTATAAATGTATTTATAAAAAACATAAGATAAAAGTAGAGGACGAAGTGACAGACGGTCAAATCTATTTGACATCAGATCAAACACCATGGTCCCTACCAGGGACTAATAAAAGGTCTAAACTCAACAACGACCTCTAATTATTAGTTTTTAAGAATACGTTAAATTCTGGATAAAAATTCATGTTCTTGGACCCAATTTCCGTTTCCTTCACAATAATTTCAAATGGAAGGTAAGAAGTAATGCATGTCACATGACAACTTATTTTGGAGTTTTTATTACAATGTTGTATCCAACCCTATAAATGTTTCCTATAAATTCATTTTACTGACTCTCTTCCGATGGGGAATGAAAAGAAAAGGCGTTGTTTAGCCAGGGGCAAATTTGTTTGTTTGGTTATATTTTAAAAAAAAACCATATTCATTGAATTCTAATTTGAATGGTCCATAATTTCGAAAATGATGTCATCCACATAACTGTTACTCATTTTGAATTTCGTGAGTAGAAGTTTGGCTTTTTTGTCAATAGAAGTTGGCTTTTTATTCTCTAATTGATTATAAGAGGGAACGAAGCTCTAATTGATTATAAGAGGGAACCTTTGGAGATCGTTAATGAGGACTCGGCGCAGGGGCATTTTCTCGTTTCCAAAATATTACTTAATAAATATAAGAATTTATCTTTTCCCATTAGGACTTCTTAAATGATGAGGTGACATTTCAATGATGAGGTGACATTTCAATGATTCTCGCTTATCTTTTTCTAAAATTCTAGATGATGAGGATATTTTGTTCATTGTAATTTATTGCGAGGTCTTCCCCATTTCTAATGCTTGGCGCAAAAAGAATATACTAGGAGAAAAATTACCAAATCAAAAAGACTAACCTTATCATTGGTTGATATGTTTAGGAGGAATGATAGGCCACTGTTAAAGGGCAACATGTAGATCGTTTTTAGATTAATATGAGGTAAAGAAAATAGCTAAGGTTGTATGTAAATGGTTATAGTGAACGAACATATCTATGTTACCGCATGTATCATGAGGGCATGGATGGAATGCCTATTAAACATACCCACACTTATAAAAGAAGAAAAATAGTAAATTTGCTTCTCAATTTTGAGATTAAATAAAGAAACCATAGATTAAAGCATACTTATTTAACAAGAACCTTGTAGAGTTTGTGTTTTTATATATGCCACGTCATTAATAATTACTATAAACCTCATTATAAAAGTGGTGTTAATAATAGCATCCTACTTTTAAAAGGTTAAAATAAAAAATATTTACAACCATGGCTTGAATAATCTCATAATGTCACAAATAAAAACCTTAAAATAAATTCTCAAATGGCATTAATAGTATCACTTATTTTTGTTTTGAAGTTAAGGGCCTAAGAACCAATAATAATGCAACCAATATCTTAAATTCAACCCCAAAATCTAAATTAGTGGTCCTAGTAACAAGCCCTTTTTTTCATTTAACCTTTATTATTCAATAGGTTTATGCTTTTTTAAACCAACAAGTTTATAATTATTTTCCTTCTCTAAAAGTTTTTATGACTATGTTATAATTTGGTTTTAATTTTTCTTTCCATAAGTATTATTCAAAACTTATTCAAAAGAGAACTTATACAAAATTCTCTTTTGAAGAGGAACGGTTACATTTTTTTTAATAGTGACACATACACTTATTTTTAATTAAGTTTTTATTATGGGAATTTCTATGTATATATATTATGTTATATTAATTAATTTTCAAATATATTTTTGTTTATAGACATGCATTTTACAATTTATTATAAGAGATAAGTTCTGGCCTCCCTCCTCCATTTGCTTTAGCTTCCTCTGTGCTCGAATTAACCAATGCTTCACGGGAAACGTTCAAGAGGAAGAGGGGCCGAATTACAATAGAAATGATGCTTATTGAAAAAATATCAGAGAGGTCCCTTTTTTTTTCAAGTTTGACGAGTCCATGAACCTGTTATTTGTTTTGTAATAATAGATGCTTGAGATCAATTCCAGAATGATGTTGTTTCACATATATATAATACTATATATATTATATATATATATATATATATATATATATATATCTATATATATATATATGACTTCTTCCTATCACCATGGAATGAAAAATATATATGTCGGAGAAACTTTTATTCACAGACTTATTACTTCATGGAAACCATATAAACGAGACTATAACCATATAGAGGTCCCACATGCCACATCATCCTTTTATCGCAATCGCCGCTTCCGGAGGTTCGCACATAACATAGTTGATTGCCGATGGTCGATTCCCCTGCTAGATGCGATATTATATAAACTGTTTTTGATGAGTCCATCGAGTCCATACATCTATTGTAGTCAGCAGATTATAGTGCCATCCCTTTAGGACTTGCGATCACTGTGGATGCGATATGATATTAAGCAGTGGTTGATATACTCGTTGGGTCCACAACAGTTCATCGCAATCGGTGCATAGTAGGAGGACAACCCTTTGGGTATTGCAATGTGAGAGTCCCGATAGGGTGGATGCGATATTGCATTCAACCATAACACAATGCCACATCGGGTCCGCGTACATTATCGCAATCGGAGGTTTCAGGGGTGACACTTAATAGAACCCGCCGATATGATTTCTCCGATATTATATACTGCTCCACCTCCGATAGTGTATATTGCTCTGCTCCTTTAACTCAATTTATTCATCATATATGCACAATTTTTGGCCGCCGATAGTGTTAATGGACTCCCAATAGTGTTTTCTCCTCTGATAGCTCCCGATAGTGTTATCTGTGGCATATTTGCTCCTCTCGTCTCCATCTGCTCGGATGGCTCTATGGGTTCCTCTTCTTTGGCTCTGTTTGCTCCTCTCGTCTCCATCTTCTCCTTTGGTGGCTCTGTTCTGTTGTTACTCTTGGCTTCATCTGCTCCTCGAATGTTTCCATATTGACATCAATGACAATCCGTGTCCAACAATCTCCCCCTTTGTTATTGATGGCAATATTCTTCTGCTCTCTCCCCCTTTGACATCAATGGCAAAGGAATGCATATGGACTCCCCCTGTCAAACTGCTCCCCCTGTCCTGCTACATCTTTATGAATGAACTTGAGTGATGATAAAGAAATAACCCCCATATTTTGACACAGATGTTCGAATGCTTCTTGAGGAAGAGATTTTGTGAAAATATCAGCTATCTGATCCTTAGTATTGATATATTCTAAGATGATGTTTTGTTCAGCTACTTGTTCACGGAGGAAATGATACTTGATTGGTATGTGTTTGGTTCTTGAGTGCATCACTGGATTTTTGCTGAGACTAATAGCACTTGTGTTGTCACAATAGATGGAAATTGATTAATCTGTACATATGTCGAGATCTTTTAAAGCTTCCTTCATCCATAGTATCTGAGAACAACAGTCTGGTGCTGCAATATACTCAGCTTTGGCTATGGATAATGATATGGATGACTGTTTTTTGCTGAGCCAGGATACCAAACAGTCTCCTAGGAAGAATGCATTTCCACTAGTACTTTTCCGATCATCTATACTTCCAGCCCAATCAGCATCGGGGTATGCAGTTACAGTCAGTGTTGAGTTCTTTGGGTACCACAGACCGAAATCAGAAGTTCCCTTCAGATATCTGAGAATTCTTTTTACAGCTAATAAATGGGATTGTTTGGGAGCAGATTGAAATCTTCCCACCATTCCTACTGCTTGCATTATGTCTGGTCGTGTAGCTGTTAAGTATAGAAGGGCTCCAATCATTGACCTGTAATGAGTTGCATCTACTAGAGGGGAGTCAACATCTATGCTCAATTTGTAGTTTGTGGTCATAGGTGTGCTCATGGGTGCACAGTCCTCCATTTCATATTTTTTGAGCATGTCTTTTAGATATTTGGTTTGAGATATACCCAATCCTACTCTGGTTTGAGATACTTGAAGTCCAAGGAAGTGGGACAGCTCTCCTTCATCTGTCTTTATGTATAGATTACTTCCAGCCACTCCCTTTTTGAAGCCTTGTTGTTGTAGGTAGTGATCCAATCTTGCATACCAAGCTCTAGGAGCTTGTTTCAACCCATATAAAGCCTTTTTCAACTTACAGACTAAGTCCTTTCTTGCTGTTAGATCAAAACCTTCTGGCTGCTCCATGTAGACTTCCTCCTTGAGTTCCCCATTTAGAAATGCTGATTTCACATCCATTTGATAGATTTTGAATCCTTTTGAGCAAGAAAATGCTAAGAACACCATGATAGCTTCCATATAGGCCACTAGAGCAAATGTCTCTTCAAATTCAATTCCTTCAATTTGTGAATAACCTTTGTAGACAAGTCTTGCCTTGGTTCTGATAACCCGTCCTTCCTCATTCATTTTATTTTTGAACATCCATTTGGTTCCTATTATGTTTTTGTCCTTTGGATAAGGTACTAGCTCCCACGTCTTGTTCTTCTCAATTTGGGACATTTATTCTTCCATGGCTTTTACCCAATGAGGATCCTTACTTGCTTCTACAAATGTTTTTGGTTCTATCATAGATAGGAGGGCAATGACTTTTCTCTTGGGTGTTATTTTTATCCTTCTTCGGGTCTGCACACCTTCATCTCTATCGCCAATGATCTTCTCTTCTGGATGATGTCTTTGAAGGGGTATTAGGCGGTTCTCTTTCCTCTTCTTCTTCTTCTTCCTCATTTATTTCTTATTCTTTAGGTTCTTCTTCTTCAATGAGAGAGTCATCTTCAGGTTCTTCAATTTCCTTTCATGGAAGATCTTCATCAACCTTTACTTCAGTGCTTTCCACTATTTTCTTCAGTCGATAATTATAGCACTTGTAAGCCTTGCTTCGTGTAGAGTATCCAAGAAATATCCCTTCATCAACTCAAGAATCAAACTTTTTGGGTGAGCCATCATTTATTTTTATGAAGCACTTGCTTCCAAAGATCTTGAAGTACTTCACCGAAGCAGGTCTTCCTTTCCATAGCTCATAAGGAGTTTTTTCATAATTTGGTCTTAATTGAGTTCGATTCAGTGTATAGAAAGTTGTATCTACTGCGACTCTCTAGAATTTAGGTTGTAAGTCTGCTGCTAATAGCATAGTTCTTGCCATTTCTTGGACTGTTCGGTTTCTTCTTTCAACCACCCCATTTTGCTGAGGTGTTCTGGAAGCTGAGAATTCCCTTTTAATTCCATGACTGTTACAGAACTCACTAAACTCGTTTGATGTGAATTCTCCTCCTCTGTCTATTCTGAGACACTTAATTTTTGAATCTTTTTCATTTTCTACAAGGGCTTTTAGATTCTTAAAACACTCAAAAGTTTTAGATTTATACTTTATGAAGTATATCCACATCATTCTAGTATAATCATCAACAAATAACACAAAGTAACTTTCTCCTTGGAGTGCTTGATTTCTAGTTGGCCCACACACATCAGCATGGATGATCTCCAAGGGCTTCGATGTATAGAGCTCCTTTGTCTTGTGGCTGGTTCTGGTCTGCTTTCCATGCTGACATGGACCACACACTGCTTGATTTGGTTTGATCAGCCTTGGGATGTCTCGTACAGCTTTGATCTTGCTGATATTGATCAGATTTTCAAAGCTTGTATGTCCAAGTCGCTTGTGCCACAGTCAACTCTCATCTGTCTGACTCAAGTAGCATTTATTTTCTTGAATCTTGTTCAGAATGTAAATGTTCTCTGATGTTCTCACCCCTTTTGCCACAAGTTTCCCTGAGGTAGAGTTCCTTATTTCACAGTCTTTGGTGCTGAAAACAACCTTATGTCCTTGATCAAAGATTTGGTTGACACTCAAGAGGTTGTGTTTAAGTCCGTCAACTAGCAGCGCATTTTGAGCTTTTCCTTTTCCAGTGATCAGAGTAACTATTCCTTTTCCTGCAATTTTGCCAGATCCGCTTCCAAAGGACACATTCCCTTCCTTTTTGCTTAGTGAGACAAACTTCCTTCTGTCTCCTATCATGTGTCTGGAGCACCCACTATCCACAAACCAATGGTTTCAATTATTTTGAGCATATAGAGCCAGGCCACATTTATCCATACTGGAGTTCTTGCTACTCGTCTTTCTTCCTTTGAGTGGGCAGTCTTGTTCATAGTGTCCATTATTGTAGCAGAAGGAGAAAATAAGATCGATTTTGGTCAAGGGATCAAATGAATTGAAGGTTTCGGTTTGTCCCTACCTTTTGGGGGCATATGAGTTGATTATTTAGTCCTCTAGCTTTGTCTTTTCACTTCTGCGAGCCATACAATGTCTGGCTTGATGACCGGAGTTTTTACAGTGAAAGCAGTGTCCAAGAAAGATGGTTTGTACTTGTTGAAGCAACCACGGTTTGAGTCGATTTCCTTCTTGGGAATTACTCCTTCCTCATTCTTTGGATTTGCGATGGGCCCCTGGTGGAGTACAGGTTTGTATTTGCTGTAGTGTCCATGATTTGACTCCACATTCTTCTTTGGAGTAATTCTCTCTTTATTCTTGGGATTGGGGATGCACTTTTGATAACATACTTTTTCACCTTTTGGATTGCAGGGAAGTGCATCGGCATAGCTTTTCACACTATTCTTAGTGCTTGAGGATTCTCCTTTGAAACCTATTCCAGACTTGTCATGTTGAGGTTTTTGATTTTTCAGAATAGTCTCAAGTATTTGAGAGATTTCACAACCCTTTTTAATTTGGTCCAACTCCTTTCTCAGAGACATTATTTCGGCCTCGCATTCTTCACAAGTCTCTTATTTTTCTTTAATCTTTGCTTCCAAGAGAACTTCTCTCCTTTTTATTTCCTTGTTTTCCACTTTGAGAGAAATGATTTTGTTCTGTAGTTTCTCATTTTCTTCAATGGTGCTTATTAACAGTTCATCTACATTTCCTTCCAGCCTTGAGTCATCATCATCTACTAGTTCCATGAATAATGCTTCTTGGCTTTCATCATGATCACTTTCCTCATTTGATTTCTTTTTGATGACCATAAACTCATCCTCATCAGACTCATCTTGCTTGGAGAAGAAGTTTTTCTTATTGAACCCTTTCTTTTTGTGTGCCATTCTTTTAGAATTTCCTCCATCATCACTGTCATGTTTATGAGGACATTTTGATGCATAATGACCTATTTTACCACATTTAAAACAGATAAGAGGATACTTGCCTTTAAGTTTAGATCCTCTCTTCAGCTTTCGTACAAATTGAGCCAATTCGGATTCCACATCTGACTCATCATTACAATCATTCCTTTCTTTCCCCTTCTTTGACTTTGAGGCCTTGAATGCCACATCTTTGGAGCTTGGGCCACCTTTCCTCATTTCATAGGTAGTGAGAATTCCATGGATTTCATCCATTTTGAGGGTATCTATATCCTTTGCTTCTTTTATAGCGCTTATTTTGGAGTCAAATCTGTCTGGAAGAGACCTTAAGACCTTTTGAACAATGGTACTTTCTTCAAATTTTTCGTCTAATCCTTTCAGGGAATTTACCACTTCAGCTACTTAGAGGAGGTATGCTGCAATATCTTCTTCATCTTCCATCCTCAAACTTTCAAATTGTCTTCTATGAGTTTGAAGCTTTGCCTTTTTTTACTTTTGAGTCTCCATCGTACAAGCCAACTAGCTTCTCCCACATTTCTTTGGCAGAGGTACAGTGCATGATTTTTGTAAACTCGGAATCGGTGATTCCACTAGTAATGGAGTTCATGGCCTTTGCATTTGCGATGTAGGCTTTCCTCTCGTCTGGGTCTGTTGGAAGAGTGGAAGTCATTTTGTATTCATTTTGAACAAAATGCCAGACTTCAGGTCTAAGGGACATTAAGTAGTAGGTCATTATTTTCTTCTAGAAACCAAAGTTAGTGCCATCGAAAAAAGGAGGTCTTCCTGATGCTTCGTGATTTATCATCATGGCTGTGGATCCTTCTTCAAGCTGTTAGGCTAGTATGAAGAAGCCTGCTCTGATACTAATTGTTGGAAATACTGAAAAGGGGGTGAATCAATATTTCTTATAATCTTTTTAATTGTTCTAGTGATAGCCAAAGACATATATAGATGTTTATATGTATACATAGAACACATAAATCAACACCTAGAATTAATGCTTTTATTAACACTCAAGACAGTGCAATGAAATAAATACAATATAAGTATAAATATGATTGTGAATAGTTGCCAAGCTCCAACTTGGACTTCAGTGAGGCTCCAACCTCCAGAGCACCAACTCTGTTTTGCAGTGGTTCTGCACTTTGGAGCACCTACCCCTAATGACTTTAGTCTTGTTCAGTTCTGAGGCTCCAACCTCTTGGGCTCCAACCCAACCTTGGTATAAACTGGTATTCTGCTACACTCTATTCAGCTGAGGTTCACTCACTCCTAATCTCCTGCCTCTGCTGCTTCTACTGCCTCTACAGCCTCCGCTGCTTCTGCTGCCTCTTCTACGTCCGCTTCCTCACACTCTGGTTCTTCACCATAACAATAGCAAAAACAGTTCTCTATTTTTATTGTTTTATACATTCTCATGCCTTTGTCCATTCGCTTCCTCTTACTCATTGGCTCTTTGGCTTCCTCCTCGCTCGCTTGAGCTTCGGCTTCCTCAACACTCGCTCGACCTTCTAACTTCCCTGCTCCATTCGCTTTAGCTTCCTCTGTGCTCGAATTAACCAATGCTTCACGGGACACGTTCAAGAGGAAGAGGGGCTGAATTAAAGAGGGGCTGGTAAGATCCTTCCAGGACATCTCTTTCTAGCACATATATAGAGAAAAAAATATGATCACAGACAACCTATCAAAAATGGGCATCACTAAGGTTCCACGTAAGTTTTTATTCGTTGTTTATGAGCAGGATATCCTCACCAATGCTGGCATCATAGATTATTACTAGAAGACAAAACAGGTAACAAACTCATTTGCAAAATGATGAAAAAAACCATATTGTATTTGTTTTTGTTACATTCTGAAATGTAAGTCATAATACTATGAAGGTATTTTGTTGGTGTTAGGTCCCTATACTACTATTGTAACTCGTTATTGTTATTAGTACAACCCCCTTATTATATTGTTGTGCACATGTAGTCCCCATATTGTTATTATTGTGCCCCATAGAAGCCCACTATTCTTATTATTCTACCCTTGCATTATTATTATTATGTCGATTATGATTATATTATGACCCCTTAGACTCCTATATATAGAAAGGAGGTCTTGTCATTTGTATCATCTAAGAATTGTTCATTTCTGTAATGTAAAGGAGGTTTCCCCCTCAAAGAGGCTGAATTCTAAGGTGTTTATCTCTCTTTTCTATCTTTTTGTGAGCTAGTTTCATAACATTTGGTATGAGAGCTTTGGATTCTAGGGTTTCGCTGCTCCAAATAGGTCTTCGTGGAGTTTTCACAATAACTTTTTTTTTTGTGATGTTTCAGATGATAAACAAAAAACCCATTTGAGATGAAATCGTTCTGAATGTTGGGTCCGAATTTCAGAGCTTTTCTCACTATATTTTCGGAGATATTATCTGAGGACATTAGGGTTTTTTCAAACTCCCGAATTACATTCCAAACAAGTGACCTGAGGAAAATCGTCATAATTGTTTCTCTAAGCATCAAATTGAAATTTCGTAAGAAGTTACAGAAAAAGGACAAAATGAGTTTTTTGTGTAAAGTTTTCAGATCCGAAGGTCAAAACAGTGACATGTGGAACTTCATACAAGTTCGCTCTTCTAAAAAGGTATATAATCAGGTCATCTTGGGAGATTGTGCATAGCTCCTTGGAGAATCCAATTTCAATCAGACTGGTGGCATTGGAAAGAGGATGCAGAGGGCTATTGCAACTCACGATTTCAGAACTTGGAGATCCGAAATCACAGAGTTACAGTCATTTCAATATCGAGCTCCTAAAATCAAGAAAAGGCGATATGAGGAATTTTGATGGCAAGGATCTAGTAAATTGGATACTACAAATGGAGCAATATTTTGATCTACATGAGGTGCAACTATTACAAAAGGTACGTATTGCATCTTCATATTTAGAACTGGATCAATTTTTATGGTACAAAGGGATTTGTTCTCATAAACTACTTGTTACGTGGTCAATTTTCACGGAGGAAATGATCGCACATTATGAGGATACAAAGAGCTACACCTTCTTTAGCCAATTGATAAATCTCAAACAAAAGTGTTCAATGGCATAGCACATTGAGGACTTTCAAAAATTGAATATAAGGGAAAATGATATGACGGAGAAGTAGAGGATTGATGTCTCCATAGGGACTTTAAAGGATAACATTCAACATGAGGTTTGTCTTTGGAAACCTGATTCATTGGAGAAGGCATTGAGGTTGGAAAGAAAAGTGGAAAACAAAATTGTGGCAACAACGAATTGTATCCCTCACAACTATAAAGATGGAAGTGTTGTTTCTCCTAGCCTTCCACAACCTACAAGGCTGACACCACAACAATTGGAAGAAAAAAGAGCAAAAGGGCTTTGTTACAATTGTGATAACAAATACATTAAAGGTCATAAGTGTGATGAGAAGAAA
>APFE030002727.1:0-28817 GCA_000404065.3 Pinus taeda
TTTTGTTACAGCAGAGTGTTTTGTAGCTGGGTAGCTGGTCAATTGCAGAGAAATTGTTTATCAGAGGCAAGGGAAAATGCTAATGTGCTGCTTCTGGCTTCTGGCTAGGCCTTGCAGCTCCTCTTTTGTGAAAAACTAGGCAGAATTTACCTCTGCTCACGGGTTTCCCTGGAAATTCTTCTGTGTAGGGGTTTACAGGTTTTACTGGTAGCTCCAAAGGTGAATTTCAACAATGTGTTTCTTGAATTAAATTTATTTTTGAGCAGGAAACAAGATTTGCATGGATAATCAGAGGGCAAGAGGGTGCTTGCGGCGAAATACCTGTTTTAGTGGCGTAGGGGTAGTTGCAGCGGTCGAAGTGGTTGGTTTGCACACGGTTGAGTCGACAATGGGGGCAGCAACAATTCTGGCGGATTACTTTTGCCTTTTGACCGTTGGAAATCGAATTTCGCCTTCAGCTGAGCTCCGGGTTGTTCGGCAGAAAATGATAAAAACAACGGTTTTTTACACCTTTTTATGCATTTCGGGTGACTTGGTGCCTTTTTGTGATAACGTCATGCTGACGTCATCATGGGCCCGAGTACGGAGGAGGTGACGTGGCAGATGATGTGGGTGCCCAGGTGGCATGGCCACGGTGGCGGGGTGGTCAAGGTAATGCACGGGGCAAGGGTGACGTGGATGCATGGCAGCGGCAAAGGCGGGGTGACATCACGCTGGCGGAGGTGTGACGTCAGCGTGAGGGGCAGGACGGTAAGTGGTTTCCCCGGCAGGCCCTCAGGCGGTAAGCGGTTCTGAGAGCCAGGGTGGCAGGACACGGCGGCGGGCTGATGTGTGGTGGGGGTACGGCGGCCATGGGGCGCGTGGGGCGGACGCATAAGGTCGGTGGCTTTTGTGGGCGGATCGACCGCCCACCGTTGGATGGCGGGGCGGGAGATCTGACGGCTGGCGGTGATCGAGACATGCCGGTGTATATATGCACCAGGGGACCCACCCTTTTGATTTAATAATTTTTTAATAAAAGAGCGCGGGGAGGGGTCACAACCATAGTTTTTGGGTTTTGTGGGTTTATTTGCCCGCTCGATTTAATTAAAATTTGATTTTCTCAACTTTAGAATAACGGGTCTTAGGGCGGGGAAGGGAAAAAAGGGTTATTAAGGGCGGGGAACTTTGGGTTTTATCATCTTTTTGCAAAAGGGTTATGGGTAGGAGGGGTTTTATTGTGATTTTTTCTTTGCAAATGAGGGCTATGTGAACAAAATGACATGGAATGAGAGGAGGTGACCTGGGAGGTTCATCAAAGTGACCAGGTGTCATTTTGATTCCTTTTTAAACAGACCATATGGCTATAATGCCAGGGGAGGGATATTTATAGACATTTTGGGGTTTATACACCATGGTGTTAATACTAGTAGGGAAGGGTGAGATAGGGGAATTACATAGTAGGATTAGTTGTTACTGTGGGGGGAGCATATGGATGAGGGTTAGTACACCTAAGTTTTCTTGAAAATGATCAAGAGTAGATGAAAATGAAAATAGTTTTGCACAAGAAGTGTGGCTTTTAAGGCCATAAGTACATGACAAAACTTTGAGTTTTTGCTCTGTACAGTTTGTGAAGGGGTGTTAGTAATGAGTGATATACAAATGAAAACAGGGAAGTTAGTCATGCTCCAGTGTGTTGATTTTCTTGTTGATGTTTAGCAACTTTGGTCTTGAAAGAGGCACCACTTCTGCAACCCCATCTACTTACCCAACTATTTTGCCTAACATTTTTATTTCTTCTTGTAGGGTGCATTTAGGCTAGCAAACCCTTTAAATGTCTTTTCTTTTACATTGGCTTTTTTGCTTTCATTTCCTATGTAAGGCTACCCTTATTCCTTCCAGGCCCCAGATTAAACAGTTGGGAACCTTGGCTTCTCTACCTAGCTACTGATCTGCCAAGATTAAACAGTTTGGACAGATTTTTTTCTCTATTCTACAACATGAAAATTGAAAACATGGCATGATCTAGTTTAGACTGTTGGATCATCCATCAAAATTGAGTCCCTATCAAGATTGAGAGACACCTTGTCTCCTTATGGAAATATGGGATCTTTGCATTATCAAAGCAGAGCATATTTGGACCTGTGATAACCAATCATGAAATATGAAACCTATTGGTATAGGTATCCAACAGTGGCTCCACATGGGGATGGTTTTTCTTCTTGAAAGACCAAGAACAGCAGGTCAGATTGCCTTGGGTCTTGACTGTGTGTGCCAACTTTCTCAGATTTGCTGCTTTGACATGCTATTTTGTGTTTCTCTTCTTGGTGGACCTCTGATTTTATTCACCTACTGCTGCCAGCTATCAGAAAACTGTAAGACATTTTGTTTTTACATATATGAAAATATATACAATAGCTTATGTACAAGGAGAAACTCAGACTGCAATTATGTGTGATATTCAAAGTAGTGCTTTAGCATCCTGCCATTCACAGGACCTTCATCCAAATCAGTTTCATTGAGGCTTTTGAGGAAATAAGTATTGTTTCCTTGTATTGCTTGAACAGCAAATGGTCCTCTCCAAAGGGAGTCAAATTTTCCATGTTTTCCCTTGTCTTCTCTTCTTGAATCCCACTTGAGGACCTTGTCACCTATGTTAAAATCTTCAGCCTTGGTCCTTCTATCAAAAGCCTTTTTCAGCTTTTCTTGTAAGACTTGACCTCTGTTGAAAACTTGATCTCTGGTTTGCTGCAAACATATGATTTGATTTATTCTTCTCTGCATATCATTAGGCTTAGCTTGGCTCTCCTGGAGTATCTTCATAGCAGGTATCCCTAGTGATGAGGGGAATTTGGCCTCTGCACCATAGACTAACTCATATGGGCTGACCCCAATTGACCTCTTGGTTGTTAATCTATCTGCCCATAAGGCATTGACTAGTTTCTTGTGCTAATTTCTCTTGTTCTCCTCCAATATTTTCTTGATCATATTTACCAAGCTTTTGTTTGATGATTCTGCCAGCCCATTGCCTTGGGGATAATATGCAGTAGAGTGGCCCAAGGTAATGTGAAATTTGTGACAGAAACTGACCATCTTTTTAGATCTGAAAGCAGCAGCATTGTCTGTTATTATTTTGTCAGGGCATCCAAATCTGGCAAGGATATTTGTCTCCAGAAATTGTATAATGGTGGAGTCATTTGCTTGTCTGCATGGGGTTGCTTCAATCCATTTTGTAAAATAATCTGTTGCTGTCAGAATCCATCTATGTTGGCCTGAAGATGAGGGATTGATTTCTCCAATGAAATCCAAGCCCCATTGCTGAAATGGTCTCTCTGTTGCAATAGGCCTTAGGGGTAGCGGCAGCAATTGTCTCTTTCCTTCAAACACTTGACATTTATGACATGCAGTAGTAAATCTCTTGACATCAGAGAAAATAGTGGGCCAGTAGTATCCAGCTCTTAGTATCTTTTTCACAGTGGATTTCCAGTATAGATGCCCACCACAGTCTCCTGCATGAAACTCTTCCATGATTTTGTTGGCTTCACTTTCAATCAGACAATTTAGCAAGATGCCCTCATGATTCCTCCAAAGCAGATTTTCTTCCATGACACAGAATTTTGAGGCTTTCATTTTTACAAACCTACCCTTAGTTCTAGACAGTCCTGGGGGAGCATACAGGTTTTGCAACACATAGCAGATATCAGAATACCAGGGGGATAGTTCAAAGGCTACATTGATCTTTGGAGTCGCCAGCTCTGGTTCACTGTCCAGCTAATTAATGTCTAAAGCTTGGAAATTTGTTTCAGACATCAATTTGGCTAAGCCCAGCCCTTTTATTAGTTTTGTAGGTTTTATTTCCATGTCAAATTCCAAAATATTTGCTATCCATCTGCCTCTTCTACCCTCCAAGTTTTCTTGTGTGAGTATATCCTTGACAATTGGGCTTGGCACATAGGCTATTATATGGGAATAGAGGATATAAATCCTGAAGTCCTTAATAGCTTTGACCAGGGCATAGGCTTGTTTTTCCATGATCTGATATTTGAGGGGTGCATCTCTTAGAGCTTTGCTAAAGAAAGCTATGGCTTTTTCATTTCCTAGATTATCTTTCTGTAGTAAAACTGTAGCAATTGTATGTTCTGAAGCAAAGGAGAATATGATGAAGTCTCTATCAAACCGAGGGCTAGTTAGGACAGGGGTTTGGGTAAGAGCAATTTTGATGCTTTCAAAGGCCTGTTTAGCCTCTACTGTCCATTTGACTTTGGAATCCTTCTTCAGCATGTTGTTAAGCAATCTGCTGAGCTCGGCCAAGTTTGGTATAAACCTCCTCAAAAAGTTGATTTTTCCCAAAAAGGCTTGTAACTCTTTTATATTCCTGGGATGGGGCATGTGTTGGATAGCCTGGATTCTTTCTGGGTCAATTCTGATACCATCCTTGGAGATAATATGACCCAGTAATTTCCCTTCTTCTAGACCAAAAATGGATTTTTTGGGGTTCAAAGAGATTCCATATTTTCTGCATTTTATAAATATCTGTCTCAAATGTTTCAAATGGTCTTGGTCAGATTTTGAGAAAGGTGTAAGATCATCCAAATAGATGACTAGGAAGTCATGAATTTCTTTAGCAAAAGCAATGTCCATTGCTCTTTGGAAAGTGGCCCCTGCATTTTTCAAACCAAAAGGCATTTTTACATATTTAAAGGTTCCCCATGGGGTTGCTAATGCAGTTTTTGTCCTGATCCTCAGGATTGACTAAGAATCTGGTTGAAGCCTGAAAAGCCATCCAGCAAAGGAAATTCTTTGATGCCCTACCACTCTTTGCAGGATGATCCATCTGTGGTAGAAGAGGATAGTTGTCTTTTAGTGATACTTGGTTGAGGTTTCTTAAATCGACACAGAGCCTAATTTCCCCAGTTTTCTTCCTTGTGGGGACCAAATTTGAAATCCAATCAGAAAATCTAATTGGTGCTATAATGACTGCTTTGTGCATTTTTTGTACCTCTTGTTCCATTGCTAGGAGGAGCATAGGGTTAATCCTCCTGAGTTTTTGTTTAAAGGGTTTTCTGATTTGGCTGTAGTGGGATGGTGTGTTGTATTACAGAGGTGTCATAGGATTTAAGATCCTCATAACTCCATGCAAACACATCTTGAAACTCCTTAAACAGGTCAATGTATTTGGGCTTTTGATCAGGAGGTAATGCAGCTAACAGTTTTACGATTCTAGGCTGTTGAACTGTCCCTATGTTGTGCTCTTCAATGGTAGTGTTTAGGGGTTCAAATTTTGGTTTATTGGGGACGTCATTAGAATCAAAAATGTCCTCCAAAGGGGCTAAGCCTATTGGCAGAAAATTGTTCTTTAACTGTATCACCTCAGTTTCATCCTCAGGTGTCTGCTCATATTCAATCTGTTGGATTCCTTGAATGTTGTACTGGTTGAAAATTGTAGGATTTAACATTTGATTGGTTGTTTTGGGTGAGAGCACCTGAATGTTATGTTCACTGTGTATTTGTGATTGATTTTTTGACTGAAGTATTTGTGATTGACTTGCTGGCTTAGTGTCTATCTTCAGACCTGAAAATTCTTCTTGTAAAGTCAGAAAGTCGTTGATTTGTGTGTCATTGTCAAATACTTGCCAGTCCTTTATGTTGTTTGGGACTGATGGTCTGTGTTTTGCTTCAGCTATGAAACGGTGATGGGGGTCAAAGGGCAGCTTACAAGTACTTGCAAACATGGCTAGGCTATGAGCGTGCAGGTTGTTAGCCCTAGGAATTTTGGTAATCTGGAACTCAGCAAAAGACTTAAGTAACTCAGTAGCAATAGATCTGTAAGACCTGAGTCTGTTGTCTTTTTTAAAAAAATTGTCTTTGACCTGTTGGATGACCAAGTCCGAATCCCCTAGGATTGATACTCTTGTAACTTGTAGGGATTGTACTAACTTGAGGCCTAGTAGGAGGGCCTCGTATTCAGCCATATTGTTGGTACATCTGAAGTTTAGTCTGTAGGCTCTACCCTCTGCATGACTGCTTTCTTTGTTGTGCACCCACACTCCTGCTCCCGCCCCTAGCTTGTTAACTGATCCATCAAATTCTAGGAACCATAGAGTTTCCTTTTTTAGGGGGTTTTGAAAAATGTCTGTGTGGCAAGGATTTGTGAGTTGGAGTATAGGCTGATTTTTTGGTTTGGTTTGGATGACATCCTTCTCACTCGATGGGATTGTTTTGGTTTCTAGAGGAGCCATTTTTTCATTATCTTGATCAAGTATTTTGGTTTCACAGTTGTTTGTTTTGTGATCTTGAATGTTTATATTGTTCAACTCAACCAATGTTTGTGTATCAGGATCTTTTTGTTCAGCAGATTGGTTTGTTTCCATTATCTGAGCTTCTTCATTGTTGTTGTTGCCTATGTTGTCATTGAAAAGGATGTATGAGTCTATGTCAGTGTGGACAGCATATATGGGAAAATTTTGAGGCTTCTCTGTACTACTGACCATGTACTTCATCAGGGACTCTCTATACAATCTCTTGGGCTGACCGAAGACTGTGATAGTAGCATAAGACATGTCTAGTTGGAGAGACCCCTGAAGTTTAGCTCCCCATGATCTTGACAGTAACATTCCATATTTGGGTGGAATATCAGCAACAACTACATCCATGAGGATTGTTTTGTTTGGATATTGGACTAAGGATACGCATAAGTCTTTTATCAAGCCTAGACACTTGACCTGACTAGAATCAAATGAGAAGAGGTCTTTGTATGGTCTAGTGATATCCAAATTTAGCCTTTCCATTACCGATTTTGGCATCAAGTTATGAGATGCACCTGAGTCAAACATTGCATTGTGTAATATTTTGTCATGCACATGCAAGCTGACATAAAAGGGTAGGATTCCTGAGCCTGCCACTTTTCCATCAACCTCTGGACCAAAAAGCAATTCAGGGGTGTCATCCAACACATTGACATTATCCACATTATCTTTGTTTTTGTTATGAGTGAGTTGGAGAGACCTTTGAATCTGCTGTTTATAAATGTCATTTTTGGCTAGCTCTGCCAGAGGTATGGCTATTTTCAGTTTTCCAATTTCAGTTTCTAAGTCAAAGGGTTTTTCAGTTTGTGTTTTAGCAGTATGGGTGAGCCTCCTTTCTTTTTCTGGTGAGGTTTCTTCTTGATTTTGGGGTTCATGCTTGTTGATCACCTCTTGGGGCCCTTTGCTTAGTTTAGAATTTTCAAATGATGGAGCTGGTGAATTTGGTGTTTGTTCAGTGATATCTTCAATAATTACTTCTCTTGTGGGTGAATCAGTTGTATTCGTTGGTTCGGTTACTATGGCACTTTTGGGCTGTAGTTTGTCTTTGGTTTTCTCAGGTTGTGATACATTTACAGTCCTGCTCCTCAGTTTGTATTGTTTATGAACCTCATAAACAGCAGTGTCATAGCCTTGTTTGAAATCAAATGATTCCCCTGATTTTGTCTGAAATTGTTTAGTATCTTCTTTATCATGATCCTCTTGGCTCAAGAAGACTTGGTGCTTATTATCAAGGCCCATTAGGTGGATATGAGTGTCCTCCGCTTGTTCCTCTGATGTGGATGTTTCAGCATAGTTTTCTTGAAATGGTGGTCTTATTTCAGGATCATTGTTAACTTTGCTCCCACTAGGATTTTGGTTCCTCCTAAAGTTTGGATTCCTGTTAGGATTGTTTGGTGGTGCTTCCCATGAAGATTTTCTTTCCACAGACTCTACCCTATCACCTAACCTCTTCATACCAGAAATTATTGCATCCAATTTCTGGTCCAAGGCGGAGGGCTCTTCCTTAAAGGCAAAAACTCTCTTTTCATTTTAGCCCTATTCCTCTTAGCAATTCAGGTTGCTTCGACTGTTACCCAGCACCTTCTGAGCTTCTTCAAGGGTTTGCAGGCTCATTTCTTTTAATTGTAGGCCATGTCTGGGTCAAATCCATCTGGGAATTTGTATAAGGCTAAATCCGGGGGAGGTCTTAGGTTTTGAGGTATAGCATTATACACATTATTAAACCTAGCACAGTATTCCAAAACTGTCTCTTGAGGACCTCTTTTGATCATGTCATATTCACCAAGTATATGTAAAGGGTCCTTCTTTTTCTCCCACCTATTTGTGAAGGATTGGTAGAGCTCATCCGGGTTATTGATGGTGTTTGCAGGAAGTGATCTGAACCAGGTTCTCACATCCCCTGTTAAGCTTTGGACAAATATTCTCATCCTCACAGTGTCATCATCTATCTCATAATTTTCAAAATGATCTTGCATTCTCTTAGCATGCTGGATAGCTGAATAAGGGCCAATGGAGTCAAAATATGAGATTTTGGCCTGATAATCTTGTGGTCGGGCCATAGGATTGGTAGGTAGTTGCAGAGGTGCATACCTCATAGCCATATTCACAGGGTTTGGTTGGTTCACAAAGACAACTGGGACAAGGGGAACCTTGGGTATCACAGGGGTAATATGTATAGTAGATCCTAAAGTCCTGGTCAAGGGAGTATGTGTAGGGGATGAGGATGTAGGTGGAGGGCTTTGAGATGTAGATGGGGAACTAGGGGAATTAGGGGTGGAACGAAAAAGTACCTTGATTGGAGTGGATATGGGGTTAGGGTGGACTGTCTCTGGACTAAGGTCAGCAAGATTATCTGGTTTTTGCTGGTTCCTAACGAATTTGGGGATTGTATTGGGATTTTGGAAGATAGCAGGGGGATTAGGATCAGGATTGGCCCTAGTGTGCCGAAAATTCTTCTTGGGAGCCAGCTTCTGAGCAAGTCCCTTTGGATTTTATGAAAACTTTGTATAGCACAGAGTATAGCAAGGACTGGTCAGGATTTTTGGGAGGATTATATGTATCTGGAATGAGTATTGAGGATATCAGCTCTTCCTGGAGGCTGTGAGTGTTGGTACAGAAACAACTTTAAAGTTTTCCTGACTGATATTCAGATTCTAAGTGTAATTTTGTCAGACATACAGTATGATCCAAATTCTGAATTCCCCATTGGAGTCGCCATTATGTTATCACTTAGGTTGTCCCTTGGCTCCTTAAGGGATACGGCCGAGGTAACCACTAACCAATCTTTTAGCTGCAGGTCTTAGTCTACCTGTAACCAGAGAGGGCTCTCTCTTTATAGTTTAGCTTTGTTTGCAGAGTGTTTTAGACTAGTTATGATGCATTGTTTTGTTTGATTTTTGGTGGGTTGATGATTCCTTTAGAACTGAAATACTGATTTACTGGACAGTTTGTTCCATTGGGCAACGGAGTTGAGATATTTGTGCTTTAGGGAATTGATATGTGGAGACAAAATGTTGCTGCAGAGCAAGTTAGGCATGTGTGAAAACAATATATCAGATTTGTTGGTGAAATGGTGGAAAAATTAGTAAGCGAAAGGCAATTTAGAATCTTTCACTTATGCTAATAGAGGAAACATGAAAGTAATGCTTAAGAGCAGTTAAGAATTCTTAAACAGTATTCATCATGTTAGGATAAGTTGAAATATGAGCAGTTCAGAATTCATATCTATGGCTAATCTAGCAGAAAACATATTTAGGAAATAGAGATTGAGCATAGGGTGTTCGAACCAAATCCTAGGCTATTCTTTTTCTCCATTTACTAAGATTATGAACACATGAAATAGTGGAAATAACAAGAAACACATACACAGTTAGAAGAAACTTATTGATTCAGCAAATAACACAGGAATTCTGCAACAACACAGAGCTTCTACATATCCATCTTCAGACAGCATTGAAACCAACAATCTCCATCAGCCATTTTATTATCAAAAGTCTTCAATGTACATCAGAGCTCTTCAGAAAGAATCCTATTACAACCGACCCTCAATGCGTTATCTGAGGGGATATATATACAAAATAGGGTATGAAAATATCTTAGTGGAGAGTTATGGTGCAATAAATTGCACCACCAACTCTTTTACAAAAGTAAATGGTACTTAAATGTAACTTTAAAGGCTGAGATAGCCGACATTCCTTTGTCAGGCAGATTTGACTTTTGGCTGTAAAAAATTAGGTGGTAGCAGTGCTTTAAATGCTGCGTTCATTTTGGCGTGATATTTGAGTGGATTGCTGAGTCACCTGTATGCTGCTTGCTGTACCTGTGTGCTGGCCTGTTCTGCTGACCTGTGCTGTTGACCTGTTTCTGCTGACCTGTTTCTGCTGACCTGTGCTGCTGACCTGTTTCAAAAAGGTAAACAAGCAAAGTGGATTTATCTCGGCAAAATTTCCAACATTGCTTGCCACCAATCAGCCGGGGGTAACTGATGTCTTCTCATCTTTACCACTGTCTCATCTGCCTCTGTAAGTCTATAAAAATTGGGAGGTACCTCAAATAGATGATTAATCTCATGTTCTATGAAGAATAGATTCTCCAGCTTGTCATAGAGGGTCTGCCCAGATGGAGGCCCTGTTTCTTCTGTGGAGCTGCTGGAAGCTGTGATCTGGTTTTCTACATAGCTATTTACCCTTGTCATATAATGCTTATATGGCAGCAGCTGTCCTATACCAGTCACTAGGCTTGGAAGTCCTTTGTCCTGTAAAATAGCCATTTTGGCTCTGAACTCATCTATTTCTTCCTTCATTTCCTGGCACTTCCTCTCTAGTGTCTGGGTGAAATTCCTCAATGTTAGTACTTTTTTGGCAGTGAGGATTGCCTCCGTCCTGCTGGCTATTTGTAAATCAGCCAGTTCCTCCCTAGTGCGGTTATTAAGGAAGTGAATCATATTATTTTCTTGCTCAGGCATTATTCCCAGGGCTGTCTTGGCTCTCTGAATCTCTGTGTGAGCTATTTCTATCAGCTCTACCTGCTCAAAAATGGATTGAATGGACCTCCATTGATCCTGCATAGATTTGCAAATCTTGGCCCAAACAATCCTTTTTATTTTTGCTAGGGTGTTGCCCAGCATCAACTCCTTCTCTAGAGTTTTTACTTTGGCCTCCAAGGCCTTTATTTCCCTCTGTTTTTCTGCCACAGTCATTTTTGAGTTGTCATAACTGGCCTCCAGCTTGGCCAGTTTTTCCTTGGCAGCATTTATTTCTGTGACTTGGCTCTCCAGCTCTTTGACAGCCTTCATCATTTCTTCCATGCTCAGGCTGGATTTTGCTGCTGCTGCTGTGGCTTCCACAGTTGCTCCAGTTGCTGATGTGGCTGAGGTAGGTGCTGGAGCAGTAGGAGGAGCTGTTGTTGTTTGTGCTGGACGGGCAGATTGGAGGTTTGTTGAGGTCTGTGGTGGCTGGGAGGCAGATTCCCCTTGCTTGTCCTGCATGGTTTTTTCCAATTCTGCCTCCATCTGCAGTATCCTCTGGTTCATGACCAGGAGCAATTCCATAACGTTATCCACCTGTTTTTCTTGGGCAAGCTCTGCTGTGTCAAGATGGATAGTAGGAGGCAACTTTGTCTGCCTCCTTAATGCAGCTATATCATCCTCCTTTTTCTTTATAAGGGCGTTGACACCCTTTGGATCTTTTGGGTCATGCCCCAAATCAACAATTATATCCTCCAAAGTTTTTATTCTGTTATCTTTGGCGAAGGAGGACAGTCTTTCCAAATCAAGTTGTCTATTGGTATTTTTCAGTGACTCCTTTAGCTGATGGGCCAGCATTGCGCTCTCAGCAAGTGTTGCATACACCATTTCCCCAGTTTGCTTGTGCAAATCAATCTGATCCATGGGGTGTATGTCTTTGGCAAAGACCTCTAGATTAGTCTTGTAGTAATCTGTTGTGGTCTTTGGGCCTCAGATGAGTGAATATCATCTTCTCTTCCTCGAGGTCAAAGGTAGCCATTAATCTTTGTTTCTTGGCTGGGGTTGTGTTGAGGAACTGCTCATATAGCTGCACTCTTAGCAGCTCATTTTGAACCTTGATCTCCATGAAACCTTCTTTGACTGTGGCCGGCTTCTGGCCCTGCTGTCTGGAGGAAGATACCTCCACGGTGTGATGCTGAGCCTTTTCTAGCTGAAATGAGCTAGTGGTAGTTTGTTGGGTCATTTGTTTTTCCCTGTTTTGGCTTTCTGCCAGCTCTTCACTTATATCTTCTTCAGCTTCAGGGTCTACCCTCGGCCTCTTGGCCTCCGGTTGCTGTAATGACCCTGTGGGAGGTGTGATTTCTTCTCTGTCCCTCTTCTTCCCTCTCTCATCATTTAGAGGGGTCTGCAATACTGGGTTTTGAATTTGTTCAGTTTGCAGGGGAGGGGCTTGTGTTGTTTGTTGGTCTTTTGAGGTACTAGGCTGCCCTGTTTCTGTCTCTTGATGTTCATCCATCTTCTCCTTTCCTTTTGTAGTGGTCGTTGTTGCTGGAGCTTGCTGGATGTCCTATGCTGTCTAGGTAGTAGAGTGGCCTTCTCCTGCTTGGACTGTTTGCTTGAAGACCTGTTGACAAGAGTCCAAGTCAAGAGTTTTTTCCAAGTCTTTTACATTTTGCTCCATTATTTCTTCCTGAGTCATTTCTTCTATTATTGATCCAGGCACCCATTCATCCTGATTAGCAAACTGTTGTACTTGAGGGAGTGGGGTGTGTTTATAGGCTAGCAGCCTATATTTGACTCTCCTTGCACTGATGAAACCTTCTGGGTCATAAGGGACCCACCAGAAACTCCTCTTGAGTTTGAGTTGCTGTCCTAGTATTTGGTCAGCTTCTTGCCAACCATCTTTTCTGTTCATTGTGAATGGGCCTAGGTGGTCCCTGAATTTCAAGTTGGCCTTCTTCTTGGCACTGTGAAAGTGTGTTAGGTCGGAGTTTATAAGCTGCCTATAGTACTCCAGAGCAAATAACCTCATAGGGACATACTTTGGGAGCTTGTATGGGCAGAGCTCACAGCCATAAATTCTGATGACAGATTGGTTTTGGTATAAATACCAGTCATCAATTTTGTAGCTTCTGGATAGCTGCAAAATCTTCTGCATATCCTTGGATAGTCTGGCAGGAGGAGTCCTCTTTAGCAGGTAGATGACTGGATATACGAATTGATCAATGAATTCACAGTATGAGTAGGGGGAATCTTGGACTTGGTGGAAGACTGAAGACCAGAAGATCACAGACCTTCTTTCACCTTGTGAGTCTAGCTTCTTGATTGAGCATTGGAAGATATCTGTCTGATAGTATAAAAACAAGTGGTAAATGTATGAGGAATATTTGAATATTGCCTCCCTGTCCAGCCTTGTCAACTGATCATGTATCTTGATGGCAATGTACTTGGCATAGTTGTATTTCATAGCAGGGGGCTTCATAAGGCCGTATGCAGATAGCATTACCAGCACAGTTATATCAACATGTTTGTTTGTGGTGAACCCCAGTATAGAGGTCAACATGTCTACCAACAACTTGCCTACTTCATTGAAATCTTCATATGAGAAAGGGGGTGGCCTAGAGGGCTGGCAGTCTACCTTCATGAATTTCCTGGCTATGGCATCAATGTCTGAATCAGAAAGTCTGGAGCCCATATCCAGCAAATAGTCCATGGAGAAAGGGTACAGCAACTGGTTCTGTTTGTAGTTGAGCATCTGGTTGATGGAGTCTGGAGTTATGTAGAAGAGGATGCTCCCAGATGGAGACCTCACAGCCCTGAGCTTCTGGTCATAGTTTTCTGCACACAGATGGATGATTTCTGGGAAGGTGTTAACAGAAGGCAGAAAGTAAGTGGGCAGATTAGACTGCCAGATCCCATACAGGTCACTGTTGTCTGCATGACTGTTCCTCAATTGACAATATGTCTGCAAATGATTTCTCGGTGCCACAAAATCTGTGATGAGAGCATCATAATCCACCAAAGGTATAGCTTCTAGCTCTCTGTTGGGCGCGTTTATGGCCAGAACATCCAAAGCAGCTGAAGCTGCCATTGTCTTGGTCTTTGCTGGTAGTTTTTACTATGCCTCAAGCTTGGTGTGAAGGGGTCTACTGTTCTCTGTTTTCAGTGAGCAGTTTTGGAAGTTTAAGGGCTGTCACAGGCTTAATTACTCTGTGGGGCACTCTGTTTTGATGAAGAAGAGTGTTTTGTAGCTGGATAGCTGGTCAATTGCAGAGGATTTGTTTATCAGAGGTGAAGGAGGATGCCAATGTAGTGCTTCTAGCTTGTGGCTAGGCCTTGTAGCTTCTCTTTTATAAAGAGCTAGGCAGAATTTTACTACTGATCGCGGGTTTCCCTGGAATTTCTTCTGTGTAGGGGTTACCGAGGTCTCACTGGTAGCTTCAAAGGTGAATTTCAACAATATGGTTTCTTGAATTAAAGCCGTATTTGAGCAGGAAACAAGATTTACATCGAGAATCAGAGGGCAAGAGGGTGCCTGCGGCGAAATACCTGTTTTAGTGGCGTACGGGCAGTTGCAGCGGTCGAAGTGGTTGGATTGTATGTGGTTGAGTCGACAATGGGGGAAGCAACAATTGTAGCGGATCACTTTTGCTTTTTGACCATTGGAAATCAAATTTCGCCTTCAGCTGAGCTCCAGGTTGTTCGGCAGAAAATGATAAAAAACAACGGTTTTTACACCTTTTTATGCATTTTGGGTGAATTGGCGCCCTTTTGTGATGACGTCACGCTGACGTCATGATGGGCCCAAGTACGGAGGAGATGACGTGGCAGGTGACGTGGATGCCCAGGTGGCATGGCCATGGTGGCGGGGTAGTCAGGGCAATGCGTGGGGCGGGGTGACGTGGAAGCACAGCAGCGGGAAAAAGCGGGGTGACGTCACGCTGGCGGAGGCGTGACGTCAGCGTGAGGGGAAGGGTGGTAAGTGGTTTCCCCAGCAGGCCTTTAGGCGGTAAGCGGTTCGGAGGGGGGGGGGCAGCAAACACCTCCTACGCCTGACGCGTGGCGGGGGTACGGCGGCAATACCGCCCATCCCCCGGACGCAAAAGGTCGGGCACTTTTGTAGGCGGATCGACCGCGCACCGTTGGATGGCGGGGCGGGAGATCTGACGGCTGGCGGCGATCAGGAGATGCCGGTGCGTTTATGCAGTGGGGGACCCGCCTTTTGATTTAATATTTATTTAATAAAAGGGCGCGCGGAGGGGTATAACCATAGGTTTTTGGGTTTTGTGGGTTTATTTGCCCGCGCAGTTTAATTAAATTTTGATTTTTTGAACTTTAGAACAACGGGTCTTAGGGCGGAGAAGGGAAGAAAGGGTTATTAAGGGCGGGGAACTTTGGGTTTTATGGTTTTTTCAGGTTTTATCATTTTTTTGCAAAAGGGTTATGGGTAAGAGGGGTTTTATGATGACTTTTCTTTGCAAATGAGGACTATATGAACAAAATGACATGGAATGAGAGGAGGTGACCTGGGGGGTTCATCAAAGTGACCAGGTGTCATTTTGATTCCCTTTTGAACAGACCATATGGCTATAGTGCCAGGGGAGGGATATTTATAGACATTTTGGGGTTTATACACCATGGTGTTAATACTAGTAGGGAAGGGTGAGATAGGGGAATTACATAGTAGGATTAGCTGTTAATGTGGGGGGAGAATATGGATGAGGATCAGTACACCCAAGTCTTCTTGAAAATAACTTAGTGTAAATGGTAGATCAAAATGAAAAGGCTTTTTGCACAAGAAATGTGGCTTTTAAGGCCATAAGAACATGACAAAGACATAAACTTCTGTGCTCTGTACAGCTTGGGAAAGGGTGTTAGTAATGAGTGATATACAAATGAAAACAGGGAAGTTAGTCATGCTCCAGTGTGTTGATTTTCCTGTAGATGTTTAGCAATTTTGGTCTTGAAAGAGACACCACTTCTGCAACCCCATCTACCTACCCAACTATTTTGCCTAACATTTTCACTTCTTCTTGTAGGGTGCATTTAGGCTAGCAAACCCTTTAAGTGCCTTTTCTTTTACATTGGCTTTTTTTCTTTCATTTCCTATGTAAGGCTACCCTTATTCCTTCCCGGCCCCAGATTAAACAGTTGGGAACCTTAGCTTCTCTACCTAGCTTTTGATCTGCCAAGATTAAACAGTTTGGACAAATTTCTTTCTCTATTCTACAACAAAAAATTGAAAACATGACATGATCCAGATTAGGCTGTTGGACCATCCATCAAAATTGAGTCCCTATCAGGATTGAGACACACCTTGTCTCCTTATGGAAATATGGGATCTTTGCATTATCAAAGCAGAGCATATTTGGACCTTTGATAGCCAATCATGAAATATGAAACCTATTGGTATAGGTATCCAACACCCCCAATACACCTGAGTGTCCAGAAAAACGAAGGAAATCAGTCCGATTAGCATGAATTAAAGGGAGGCTGGAAAGTTCCCACGGAGATACCAGCCAGCCAGTAGAAATAAACGATTCAGGGGAAGAGAAACCCCCACAATTAGAAGGAGAAGAAAATGAGAAAGGAATGCAAGGAAACGAGGAAGGAAAAATGGAGGAAGAAACCGAGCAACCTGACCAGGAGGAGGAAACAGAATAGCATGAAGGCAACACATTGCAGAATCCATTGAGAGAAGATGAATTGGCCAAAAGCTTGACCAATATGGGTGAATATGGTAAACCTCTCAGCCCACCAGATCTCCATGCTGAAGAAGAACCAAAAGAACACTCTGCTCAGGATAAAAATGCACCCGAAGAATTACATGATGAGGAGGTAGAAAACGAGAGTCAGCCTGTTCATGATGAAAGTATGACAGGAGAGAGAACTGATATAGATGAGGGACAATTGGTTCCTAGCCAGACTACACCGAAAGAAGTTTTGGAAGAAGACGAGGCGGAAAAAGAAGTCACCCAGGAACTAACATAACTAGTTAGGGTACTTGCCTCTGAGCAAACTGAACAAAACATTGAAGGAGCACCCTAGGACGAAAACTAGGGAAGCAATCTAAATGACAGTCCAGGCTGGAGTAAACACTCTGCTGTTCCTTCTAAGAAAACTGATGAAATTAAGAGATTACAAAAAGAACATCAAAGATTTTTGAATATAATAGTGTAACTTCGACAGCAGATCAGGATTCTAAAAACAAGAAAAAGGGTGAAAAGGACTTCGGGGGGTAGATATGCAGCCATTACAACAAAAACTCTCAAGAAAAAGGTTTGGAGGACCCGAGTCCATCCTATTGCTCAAAACCCTGTCAAAAAGCGGTCTGCTATCCCAAACCTTGGTGAGGAACAGTCTGTTGTTCAAATTGCTGACGAAGAGCAGCCTGTTGTTCAAACCATCGTTGAAAAACAGTCTGCTATTCACGAGCAGACTGTCGTTCAAAAGCAAAAGGAACAAAATTATACTATTTCTCATATTGAAGTACAAACAGACAATATATTAACGAGTGATAAGGAAGTTCAAACAGAGGCACAACCCTCTGAAAGGATGCAGACTATGAATGCAAGGCAACACAATAGGAAGATTCAAGTGAACCTCCCGCTCACCACTACCATGTGGGATAGTGATCCGAGGATCGTAACCCTACGAAAGGGTTTCATGCAAGCTCAGCAAGCAGCAAAAAAACTTGCAAAACAAACGATCCCTCGGGAAAAGTATGGAGAGCTACAGTAGCAACTAAGGAACGTCAATTTATCTGAAAGCCAGGCCTTTGAAGGGTGGCAAAGGAGGAAGAAAAACTCGCGAAGGTAACCCATAGGTTAGATATAGTTATCAAGCAAATGGATACCTTATGCTCTTTGTATAATGATGCCCTAGCATGTAGATCCCCTCCTAAGAATTATGGCCTATTTTTAATGTAACGATATTTGCAATTGAAAATCAAGGTTGTTAAAGCAGGCTCTCCTATACAAATTAATATCATTGATGATTTTATAAATTGTTGTAAGCACTATGGAGTGAAGGTTCAAATATTATTGTGTGAATTCTTTTGCATAACCTTGTGTTAGACCAGGAGACGGAGTAGAACCCCGGCACTTTTGTTGGGGATATCCAATTGCAGGCATTTATTTCATTTGGGGTTAATCAAATTAAATGGCTTAAAGCCTATAATGCCTTTCAAAGGCAAGAAAACATATTAGAATTGTGGGTAAGAGCTGAGCTCAGGAATCCAGTGCAGTTGTGGAGGGAACATAGGAACCTCATGAGGACTCCAAGCGTAATTGTTGCATTAGGACCCATTCATACGACAATCAATCGGCATGGAATATAATACTTTCTCACTATTAAAGACCTTGCCATTGATGCGGCCAAATTTCGATATCAGATCTCTAATCCGAATATCCAACTCAAGGAACCATTTAATTATGAAAAGTTTAAGTTAGCCGCCAACCGCTTGCACCTCTATGACGAAATTATTTTGAGAGCAGGGCCATCTTGGTTAGGATATAGGTTCCGGAGTCCAATTATTTGGCACCCTGCACCTGGATACCAAGCCCTGTATGAGATGCCTGAGGGTCAGCTACGCTATCTTTTTGAACACCTAGTTATGCATCATGGCTGTAGACCTCCACATGAAATCCCATCTCCAGCCTACTCTCTCATTTCCTTACATGTCAACTACAATGTTTTCATAAGGGCATGAAAAAGGATAAGTAGGGGGGTGTGTGGAGTACAAGAAAAAGTATGTTTTTGGTGATTATTTCAACATCTTTTCATTAAAACTTACAAACTTCTTGCATCATGAACTAGGTAGATAATAAGGAATTGTGACAAAATCTGTAAGATTAATATGCAAAACGAAAACACTGACAATTGTCATTTTCTTATGCAGGAAGAAGGAAAAATGAAATATTGTTGTTCCAAAGGAAAGGACGAAGCTAGATTAAGTACTGTCCCTTTGGCGGGGAACCGCATGCAAACAAGGCAAACTAAATCAACGTGTATCAACCAAGGAAAGGAGATGGAGATATCGGCTCGACGCAAGAAAGTAAAGAACTAACTGAGAGCCAATAGTTTGGCGAATCCCTCAGGATCCTGTGATCCTGAGGGATCGCTACTTTAACTATTTTTGTACCTAGACATCTCTGCCTTTGCCAATATAAAAAGGGGCAGCATTGTTATCTGAGGGGGTTATGTTTTTATGTAATTTCTCTTAAGATTGAGACTTTGATCATTGACTCTCGTTGAGCAGTGATCTACTGTAGTTCTGTTTTATGCATTAATATAAACTTGGTTACTATTTCATCTCTGGTCCTGGAATAACTTCAAGCGGTGTACCCCTGGAGGCTAAGGGCCCAGCCCTAGAGGAACACTTACTCCTGTACTATTACTTTTGGTTTATGAGTGGTTTTGCTTATAAGCTCTATTTGGTAATCTGATATGTTATGTTATTTTACATCACATCTCTGTTACGTCTGAGTAATATCATTTCTGAGATAGAATCATTATATTAATTTCACAACATATTACTGTTCCTTTAAGTGCTAACATAATCTTGTTGGTCTTGACAGAATACTGTTGCTGTTCAATTACAGAGTATATGTGTTGTGCATTTATCCTTTGTTATTACATAATTCATCTTAGAAATTATATTTCTTTACGATTGACTAAATTTATGAATGTTGTTGTTCCATTCTAAAAGACAGTCGTAATATTTGTAAGTAAGGTTGCTAACTAGATTACCAAGATCCGATTACTATTAAGGTGTGTTATGTGTTAAGTGGCTGTGCATGTATGTTTGGCTTTCAGGCGCTGTTTTATAGTCCATTATTAACCAGTGTTGTTCTATTTCCATGTGCTGCTCGATTCATCCTTAAACGTAGAGGATTGCCATTTTATTTCTGTAGGACATGATTGTTTGATTTGATTTTGTAGACTAAGGTGTTGTTTCTTATTAAACTTAATTGCCATTACAGTTCCGATTTGTTGTTCCATTTCGTAGTTGCTGTTCCATTTCTTATTTGTTGTTTTATTTCTTATTTGTTGTTCCATTTCCTATCAATTGCGTTATTGTTGCTTTGGTGTGAAGAACGACCTGAGACTGTAGTGGGCAGTGACATTTATTGTTTGGCTCCCAAATCGAGGACTTGTTGCCTGATTTCCTTTGGTCCCATCAGTTTACAAAGGGATGAGTCACTGCTACTGAACCCTTGACTGATGAATTGCTTAGTTTTCTGAATGTGTGATTTAGCCCTTGAAAGTAGTTTGTTGTAAGTAGATTCTCTTTCAAGCATCCATTTACTCTTGTATTTTCTTGAGCACTATACTGCTAGCATTACTCTGGCAATGTGAGCCTCAGACTGAGACATTCTTTGAAATAACAAAATGTTCCTGGATTGACAAATTAATGTGAGGTAATTAGAGGTGAAAGAGACCCTTCTTACAACTCGACATATGGGTTAAAACAGTCACCAAGGATGTGGTATCAGAAATTTGATACATTTATACGGGGACTTGGCTTCACTAGAAGCAAAGCAGATCATTGTGTGTATTTTAAATTAATTGGTGACCATGTTATTTATCTGGTCTTATATGTCAATGATATGTTGCTGGTTGGAAATGACAAAGAAGTTATCTAGGATTTGAAGACCCAATTTTCCTCCAAATTCAACATGAAAGATCTTGGTGCTGCAAACTATATTTTGGGCATGGAAATTAAAAGAGATTGGGCAAAGAGGAAAATTTGGTTAAACCAGAGGAAGTATGTTGAGACAATAATGCAGAGGTTTAATATGCATGATAGTAAACCGGTGAAGGTTCCTATTCTTGTAGGTGTGAGGTTACCTACTGAACAGTGTCCCAAGACACAAGAAGAAGAAGAGGACATGTCCTGTGTTCTATATGCAAGTGCAATCAATAGCTTGATGTATGCAATGGTCTGTACTAGACCAGACATTGCACATGCAGTAGGAGTATTTAGCAGGTTTATGTCAAAACCAAGAAAGGAACATTGGACAGCAGTGAAGTGGGTTTTCAGGTATTTGCGTGACAGTAGTGATTATGGTTTGTGTTACCAAGGAAGACCATGATTGGACAGAGTGTTGGATATTCATGGCTTTGTTGATGCATACTGGGCTAGAGATTTGGATCAGAGAAGATCTATAAGTGGGTATGTGTTTAACCTATTTGGAGGTGCTGTCAGTTGGATGAGTAAGAAACAATCTGTAGTGGCACTATCAACTACAAAGGCATAATACATGGTAGCCACTCATGCAAGAAAGGAAGCAGTTTGGTTATAGAGATTGTTATCAAGTATTGGGTTAGTACAAGAAGCTATAAGGATAGACCGTGCCAGCCAAAGTGCAATTTTCTTGGCAAAGAACCCTGCATATCATTCAAAGACAAAGCACACTAACATTCAACATTACCTTGTGAGGGATATGATAGAAGATAAAAAGGTGTTGCTGGTAAAGTTGGACACTTTGAAGAATGTTGTAGATGTATTGACAAAATTTGTGAGCTCTGAGAAGTTCTCTTGGTGTAGAGAAACAATGGGTGTTGCAGGGCTAGATAAATGACTAAGCTTTCTTATGCCCCCCTATGGAAAGAAAACAACAATTGGGAAAATGTTAGGCTATGTTATATTCTTTCCATGACATAGTTAACCAGGTGTTAGAGGGGGGGAAGTCACAGGGGTTTTGAGGGGCACCCGTAACGCCACTTTATGAGGTCTAGGGCAGCGCCCCGGAACTTTTTAGGTTTGGACCCTATGTTAGGTTGGGCGGATCCACATATGGTTTTGTACATGATTTTCACACATGTTTTTGGACATTCTCTCTTCACTCTCACACAATCTCCTCTCTCTTTCTCACTCAGAATACAAATCTACATAGACGCAATACAATTCCCTCATTTATAGCAAGGGGTTGATTTCTAGGGAAAAGAACCCAAAATTAAGCATAACTTCTACCGTCAGATCTCCGCTTAATGAATGGCCCATATTGACTACGAAATTACATCATTTTACAAGGAAATTTTACATCTATTTTTAGCTTTGGGGGCACTGCCCCCGATCCCCCGCCAGAGGGGGGGCCTCCTAAAGATCAATGCAAACCCCCCTGGACCCCCCTTGGAGCGCAAATATTACGGGTGGCATTTGTGCCACATTACACAATGGGGTCCAATGCGGTGATACCTCTAAATAAAGAAGATAATCATGCTCCACACCTGACAATGTCCCACTTGGAGACTGATTACAACAACTCCATAACTGCTTCATTTCTTGGACAATGATTTCACTTTCAACCTGGTTATTTCTCATCATCTTCATCATACCTGAAGACCAATTAAAACTATGAAGAATATCAGTTTCTCCCTAGTTACAGTCTTTGTTAACATATCTGCAGGATTCTGGCTAGCGTGTATCTTTTCCAGCTTCAACTATCCATCTTCCAACACTGACCGTATGAAATTGTACTTGAGCTGTATATGTTTAGTCTTGGAATGAAATGTAGAGTTCTTTGCAATATGTATGGCACTCTAGCTATCACAGTATAATCTGCCCAACTCCTAATTCTTACACAATTTATCTAGAAACCTTTGTAACCAAATCATTCTTTACTAGCCTTTGCAGGAACAACATACTTTGTTTCCATCATTGAGAGTGAAACAACACTTTGCAGTTTTCAAATCCAACTGACAATTGTTCCACCTACATTAAACACATATGCTATTGTGCTCCTCATGTTATCTCTATCAATCGCCATGTTTGGATCAACATATCCTTGTAGAGAAATATTTGAAGCACCAAAGTATAATTCTTGATTTGTGGTACCTCTCAAATACCTGAGAATCCACTTCATCGCCATGTAATGTTCTTTTCATGGATTGTTCATGTACATGCTTACAACTCCCACTGCATGTGCAATATCAGGCCTTATGTAGACCATTGCATACATTAAGCTTCGAACTTTTGATGCATATGGAACTTTATACATATAAGCCATTTCTTCCTAAGCCTTGAGACACATTGTTATGAAACCAGCTCACAAGAAGATAGAAAAGATAGATCGACACCTTAGGATTCAACATCTTCGAGCGGGCAACCTACTTTACATTACACAAATGAACAATTCTTGGATGATACAAATGACAGAACCTCCTTTCTATACATAGGAGTCTAAGGGGTCACAATATAACCAAGCTGACCTAACAATAATAATATAAAGGCACAAAAATAACAATAGTGGGATTCTATGGTGCACAATAATAACAATAAGGGATACAATGACAATAGTAATGGGGGAATCACTAGTATTATACGGACCTAACATGCTCCTCTCCTTCAAAAAAATTTTGTCCTCAACGCTTAAGTAGTTTTGGATGCTTCTGTATAAAATTCTCATCCTCCCATGTGGAATCTTCAACAAGTAAGTTTTTCCACTTGATGAGATACTCTGAATTGATCAATTTCATAGTTGTCGAGTTCTTGTTTCTTTCACTGCTTCAGGTTCCAATATGATTTTTCCTTCCTCGTCAAGTTACGACAATATTGTTTGAACTAGAATGTTGTTACCTATAACCTTGTTTAAGCATGAAACATGTAAAATTGGGTGCACCCGGGAAGCTGTAGGAAGCTCTAATTTGTATGCCATAGTACCTAACTTTTGCAACACCTTGTACGGACCATCATACTTAGGTGATAATTTATTATCCTTATTAGCTTTCTTGAGGGACATTTTCTTATATGGTTGTAGCCGTAGGAACACCCAGTCACCTACATCAGAACTTCCTTCGCTAGGATGTTGATCTTCTTACTATTTCATTTGATTATGCGACAAGGTGAGGTTATACTTTAAGAGTTGGAGAACTTGTTGCTGATGCTCGATGTGATCTTCCACTACTTAAACCTTAGAATTTTATCTTAAATATGATGTGATGGATGGTGGATGATATCCATAAAGTTCCATAAATGGGGTCATTTTTGTTTAGGTATGGAAGGAAGTCTTATACCACCATTCAACGAGAGGCAACCATTTGACCCATTGTGTCTATTTATCAGATACAAAGCAATGAAGATATCCTTCCAAACATTAGTTTACTATCTGAGTTTGCCCATCAGATTGAGGATGATAAGATGAGCTATGAGCTAACTGAGTACCAAGATAAGAAAATAATTCTCTCCAAAAATTTCCAGTGAAAATGTGATCTCTGTTGCTTACAATAGTCTTTGTGTTTACGTGTAGCTTTTGAATTGTTTCTATAAATGCAATAGAAACTGTACTCATTTTAAATTGATGAGATAGTGCACAAAATTGTGCATACTTGGTAAGTCTATCAACTACCACCATGATAACAGTCATTCCTTCAGACATGGGTAACCTGTGATAAAATCCATTGAAGCCTCCTCCCAACGTTTTCTTGGAATCGATACAGGTTTTAATAGTCCTGGGGTCTTAATTGTTTGACTTTATTTTGCTGGCAAACCAAACTTTCTGCCACAAATTTTTGAATATTCGATTTAAGGCCATCCCAAAAAAAATCCTTCTTAACCCTGTGGTAGGTTTTCAGAAACCTTGAGTGCCCTCCTAAGGGAGAGGTGTGAAATTCCCTAAGAATCTTTTGTTTGAGTTGGGAATTGTTACATAGGTATAAACGATCCTTGTACCATAACATATCATTTTTCTGGCTAAATGTATTAGATGTACTGGGATCTTGTTGTATCTTTTAAATGAGTGCCCACACTTCCTCGTCATTCTTCCATTCATCTCTTGCTTCGTTTATCCAATCTGGTTGGATAATAGAAATGTTGCAAAGAAATTCTTCCACATCCTCATCCTTTCTTGAGAGTGCATTGCCACAACATTTTGCTTCCCTTTTTTGTAGATGATTTCAAAGTCATAGCCCAACATATTTGTGACCCATTTTTACTGCTCTTCTAAAGATAATATTTGTTCTAAAAAGTATTTAAGACTATCATGATCTGTTTTTACCTTGAAGTGTCTTCTCATTAGGTACGATCACCATTTGTTAAGTGCATGTATTATTTCCAACATTTCCTTCTCATAAATAGCTTTGTGTAAATCCTTTCCTTTGATTGGATTACTTTCGAAGGCAATGGGTCTTTCTTCTTGCACTAAAACAACACCAATTCCATTTCCCGAGGCATCACATTCCACAATAAAGGTTTTTGTGAAGTCCGGTGTAGCTAAGACTGGTGCTTCGCACATTGCCCCTTTAAGATGTTCAAAGGCCTTTGTTGCTTCTCGATTCCATGAGAATGTATTTTTATTCAATAATGTTGTTAGAGGTGCTTCTATTCTCCCATAATTCTTAATTAACTTGCAGTAATACCCTGTCAACCCGAGAAATCCTCGTAGATGATTTATGGATGTGGGGATTTTCCATTCCATAATGGTTTTAGTTTTTCTAGGGTCTACCTTAACACCTTCATGAGATACAATATGACCCAACTATTCCACCTCTTGTACTCGAAAGAAACATTTGGATATTTTTGCATATAATTGTTTCTCCTCCAATAGTTTGAGCACCATGTCAACATGTTGGACATGATCCTTCCAAGACTTGCTATAGATTAGTATATCATCAAAAAATAATAACACAAATTTTCTAAGGAAGGGTTTGAAAATGGAATTCATCAAACCTTCAAATGTAGAAGGTAATGTAAGGCCAAAAGGCATAAATTAAAATTCATAATGACCCTCACGAGTTCTAAATGTTGTTTTTGGAATGTCTTCAGTCTTCATTCTGATTTGATGATGTCCTGAACTATTAGGCCTCTATAATACTAGTGATTACCCCAGTACTATTGTAGTTGTATCCCTTATTAATATTGTTGTGCCCCTATTGTCCCCATATTGTTATTACTGTGCCCCTTAGAATCCCTCTATTGTTATTTTTGTGCCTTTATATTATTATTGTTAGGTCAGCTGGGTTATATTGTGACTTCTTAGACTCCTATATATAGAAATGAGGTTTTTTCAATTGAATCATCCAAGAATTGTTCATTTGTGTAATGTAAAGGAGGTTTCCCCCTCGAAGATACTTAATTTTAAGGCGTTGATCTATCTTTTCTATCTTTTTGTGAGTTGGTTTAATAACATTTGGTATCAGAGCTTTGGATTCTAGGGTTTCATTGCTCTAAATAAGTCATCATGGCATTTTCGCTATAACGTTTTCTGTGACATTTCAGAAGTGAAAAAAACCCATTTGAGATGAAATTGCACGGAACCTTGGGTCTGAATTTTAGAGCTTTTCGCACTATATTTGCGGAGATATGATCTGAGGAAATTGGTCTTTTTGCAGACTCCTAAATTACATTCAAAACAGGTGACCTGGGGAAAATCGTCATAAATATCTCTCTGAGCATCAAATTGAAGTTTCATAAGAAGGTACGGAAAGAGGACGAACTGTAGTTTCTTGTATATATTTTTTAGAGCCAAAGGTTGAAACACGAGCACGTGGCATGTCGTACAAGTTCTCTCTACTGAACTAGTGTATAATCAAGTCACTTGGGGAGATTTGGCATAACTCTTCCATGGTGAATCCATTTTGGATTAGACTGGTGGCATTGGAAAGAAGACACAAAGGGCTACTACAGGTCACAATTTCAGAACTAGATGATCCAAAATTACAGAGATACATTAGAGGTAATATCGAGCTCCTACAAAGTGAAAAAATGTGTGTAGATTTTTTTAAACTTTTGCTTAAGCTTGGTTTGAAAAATTATTTTGAAGGAATTCAAGGGGCGTTGTAGAGAATTATTATTGGTAACTGATGCCCTGAGGAAAGAAAATACAAACACCTAGTAAGAAACCTGAAAGCTCTAGCGTGACCCATGAAGAAGAGGAAGAAATGCTACATGATATATCAAAATTACAAGACCAAGTGCAACAAATGTCACTCTCACAAAAGCTAACAGAAGCTAAGATAAATGGCGTGGAATCTAAGATAAAGGGCGTGGAAGCTAAGATGAATGGCATGGAAGCTAAGATGGATGATTTGAAGATAGATTTGAAGACAAACATGGCATATTTGAAGATAGATTTGAAGACAGACATGGTAGATTTGAAGACAGATGTGACAATTTTTCTACAAGAAATACTTAGTAATGGTGAAAGGGTAGTAAAGGAAACTCGTGATGCGAACAAAATAAATTTTAATCATGATTTCATAGACTCTAATGTTGTATCAAAGACCCACCATATTCCAAAAATCGATTTGAGGAAGTTTGATGGCAAGGATCCCGCAACATGGATATTGCAGATGGAGCAATTTTTCGATCTCAATAATGTGAAAAACACACAAAAGGTGTGTATTGCAACTTTATATTTGGAACCAAATTAGTTTGTAAAAAAATGATCACGGGCAATTTTTACAAAAGAATTGACAGCACATTATGAGGATACAAAAAGCAACACGTTTTTTAGCCAATTGATAAGTCTCAAACAAAAGGGTTCAATAATGGAGCACATTGAGGAGTTCCAAAAATTGAACATAAGGGTAAAAGATATTCCAGAGGAGCATAGGATTGATGTGTTCATAGGGTCTTTAAAGGATAATATCCAACATGATGTTCGCCTTTGGGAACCTGATTCATTGGAGAAGGCATTCAGGTTAGCAAGAAAAATGGAAAGCGAAATTATGGCAACAAGGAAGCCTGCCACTCACAATAACAAAGATGGAAGTGTTGCTGCCCCTAGCCATCCACAACATACAAGGTTTACACCGCAACAATTTGAAGAAAAAAGAGAAAAAGGGCTTTGTTACAGTTGTGATACCAAATACACTAAAGGTCATAAGTGTGCCGAGAAGAAATTATTTTACATAGATTGTTAAGAGGAGGAAGAAAAGGAACAAGAAATGTCAAAAGAAGAGGAAATACACCAGGGAAAAACCCTAGAAAAAGAAGAAATGAATGCGACCATATCTTGTAATGCATTGGCGAGAATTACCATTCCCCAAACCATCAAGATAAAAGGACAAATCAAGAAGAAAAATGTAATAGTTTTGATTGATTTAGGAAGTACCCACAATTTTATTCATTGTAAGGTAGCAAAAGAATTGAATTGCTTCCTATATCCAGCTCCAGATTGTCAAGTGATGGTTTTAAATGGAGGAACAATAAATTGCTCTGGAAAGTGCCATAATATCAAGCTATCCATGGGAGAATATGTATTGACTAGCCCAATGCTTTCCATTCCAATGGGAGGTGTTGATGTTGTCTAGGACTCCAATGGCTACAATCCTTGGGTACAATAGCTTTTAATTTTCAAGAACTTTTCATCAAATTTTCTATGGAAGGAAAGGAAGTTGAATTAAGGGGTATTGCAGGGAAACCGGAAAGATAATCAGCTCTAATGGTATGACAGAGCTTCTAAAAAAGAACAAAGAGGTGTAATTGCTCAATTATGTTCTCTAGATGTTTCCACATTGGAATCATCTATTTCTCCAGATCTCCAAATAGTCTTGGACAATCATTCCAAGGTATTTGAGTCTCCCAAAGGTCTCCCACCTATTCGTGATCATGATCATGCTATTCATTTTATTCCAGGAAGTGTTCCTCCAAACATTAGGCCATACCGATATCCCTATGCCCAAAAGTGTGAAATTGAATGCATGGTTGTAGAAATGCTAGAGGTTGGTATAATTCAACCTAGTCAAAGTTTTTTCTTCGCTCCAGTAGTATTGTTTCACAAGAAGGATGGATCATGGTGCATGTGTCCGGATTATAGGGAGCTCAACAAGCTCACTATTAAAGATAAGTTTCCCCTTCCTGTTATTGATGAATTATTGGATGAATTGCATGAATCAATTTAATTCACAAAGTTGGATCTTCATTTAGGATATCATCAAATCAGAATGAAAACTAAAGACATTTCAAAGACAACATTTCGAGCTCATGAGGGTCATTATGAGTTTTTGGTCATGCCTTTTGGCCTTACCAATGAACCTTCTACATTTCAAGGTTTGATGAATTCCATTTTCAAACCCTTCCTTAGAAAATTTGTGTTAGCATTTTTTGATGATATGCTAATCTA
>APFE030002727.1:61557-82977 GCA_000404065.3 Pinus taeda
TTTCCCTCTCTGAGGGTTTTAACCACGTCAAAATACTGGTGTATTGATTTGTGATCTGTTTGTGAGCAGTGTCCTTTTGGTGTTCTGTCTGAGGAACTTACCCTGTAAATTCCTACAATTGTATGGTTGGAACATTTTGTTCGTGTTAAGTTGAAGAGTATATCCTTATTAAACAAAAAATTGTGTTGAGCGCTCTATTCAACAATTTAATTGTACATATATAAATAAAATAAGTTTAGTCTCAAGACAAGCAAACTATATTGAACACACAATCCTCCAGTCGAGAAAATATGTCAACCTCACGCAAACTAGGAAAATAACTAGTTGGAGAGAATCTCTAAAACCAAATAGGTCTCAACAACCTTCATTCTGATAGATACCAAAACTCTAGCAAATAATGACCAATAATCTCAATAATTAAATATGATCACACACACAAAAGACAAATAGGAGTTATATATTCTAACACTCCCCCTTAACGACTATTTTTCTTAATCTCCATTCGTTAAGGTCTACATATCCATCTTCTTTGTAGCATACACTCCACCGAAAAATAAAAGGCCTCTTGATCTACAATGTCTATCTCTGGTCCAACTAGGTGCCTTCACCTTGTACCTCAATCATGAAAACATTACCAAATTGTCAACGTCCATAAGAAGGCACTACTACATATAGGACTAAATTTCGATGACATTGTCTGATGGTATGGCACATACTATCGCAAGATCAAGAAAAATTTCATTATTTTTATTTTTGGCAGTGATAAAGTCCCTGTGTTCGTCACAATTCCGACATCCTATTCTCTAGGGTATCAGAATTGTGACAAACTATTTCTAGGTCGTCTCAATTGTGATTACATGGTTGTAATTCTGATAAACTTTCTTAGGAGTCAATATTGCGATGAATAGTATTTATCATCTCAATTTCAGTGACCTAGAAGTAGTCTATCGTAATTCTGACTTACTAAGAATAGGTCATCGGAATTGCAATGAACACAGGGGCTTATCACTACCAAAACTATAAAAAAATGACACTTTTCTTTACCTTTGCGAAGTATTTTGACTCCTCCTATGTGAACTAAAATTGACAGATTTTTTTTTCTTTGGCTAAGTTATCTCATCACCTAGGTTATATATATATATATCATCTTCCACCGAGGCTTCTTTTGTGCCATAATCTTCTTTCCCCCTTTGTTCTCCTTCCCCCACAGCTAAACCATTGATATGTGATTTGAATCACCATAGAGTCGTGGAAAAACTTCCCCTATAGTTCTCCATCAATGTAAACCCCTCATGTTCGAGCACTGAGACATTGATATGCTAAGGTTACATCGAAGGAGACATTGATCTGATAGGGGCACATTAGAGGAGACATTGGTCTGCTAGGGCCACAACGAAAGGCTAAGAACAAAGTAGAAAAATGGTAATGTGATTTCTTCATTCTTTGAAATTGTTTAGTTTGGCTTCAAAACTCTTGTGTAGGTCCTCCTTTTTGTTTAATCAATTCATTTTCTTATTTATCTATTTTTATTAGCTTTTTTGTCTTTCATTTCATATCTCTATTATAATGATTGTTGGTGATATTTTCTTATTTCTTTAGAAATTTGTAAATAGGGTTGTTTTTAGCTTGAGAGGTACATCCAGAGTGCCTTCATTTTAATACAACAATTTCCTTATTTTTTCACCTTGGACTCCATGCCGCCAAGAAGCAAAACAAGGATCTTGTATGCTTTATCTTCATCCACAAGTTTAACCTTTTTACTCTAAATTTGGTAGGAAATATATAAATATATTCAGAGGATTTTTTGTTGCTCAAGACAATGCCTAGCCATCAAATCCAACATACTATTGAGAATTAGCTTGTTTTGTCTTTGAGTTGCCATGAAGGTTTGTTGGTTAGACTTACAGTTGTATATATCCTAATCCATAGATTTTTATGGATTATTTCCTAGGGTTTCACGATGGAAATATTACATTTGAGACCATTCATTGGGTGGTTGTAACACAAACCTTGTAACTTCGTATTTGCCTTGTAACTCTGAATTTGAAATTTGTTTGAGTGAACTTTTTCACATGGATGCCAGGCTTGATAATATTTATTTTCATAAGGATTCATTGCATTTCCATAGGGTTAATGTCATAGAAATTTGCTTCAATATTATTATCACAGAGATAGGTTATTGTGTTTGGATCAAAACTTAGATCTATTTCTAAATTACCTTAACCATAGACAAAGAACTTGGGTTTGAGATGTATGGATATTTAACCTTTTTAGGTCCATCATAAGGCTTCTTGTGACTTGAACTAAGGCAAGATATTTGACTTCCCTATAGCCTAGCTCTAATTACATGTTGGAAATTCAATTGCAAGCATGAATTTCTAGTACAAGATAATTACTTGTGAGGATTCTTATTCTTTTAGCCTTTATTCAATCTTCATCAAGAAATTATACTTCATCATTTCAATAATCAAGTTTGTGTGCATATCCATTAATTATAATAGTCCTTGGGATTCTATTAATGAGGATTTTCTCCTAGGATACCTATGAAAAAAAGCATCATAATGTTTTAGCTTTTGTTGTTGTAGAACAATACTTCTCAAAGAAGGCTAACATGGTCACATAAAATAAGGTTATTGGTGGGTGTAACTTTGATACCAAAATTATGAATTTCAATTTTGAAAGTGTGAATTTTGAAATTCAGAAGTATTAATTTTGATCCCAAAATTGTGGTTTCCAATTCTAAAATTAATTATTTTGATTCCAAAAGTATTAATATTGAATTGTTATAATGCATATTTTGATTTCAATATTTTGAATTTATTTTCTAATGTGTATAAAATATATAAATCTAAGATTCATGTATAATTATCAACATTTTATTTGTTTGTGTATGAATATCATCATAATAACATACATTTCTGAATATATCAAGATTGAAGAGACATAATAAAGTAAAAAACAAGTATAACAATCATTGTGTTGCATAATTGTACCTTTTTCACAAATATTTGAGGCAATGTATAATAAGGTTCCATATAAACAAAATGATGACCATGAGTTAGTTCCTTTTACCAACTTCCTCACCTTAGCTAAAAACACTATAACTTATTTTAATTATGGAAAATATGCTAACAAAACTTGTATACCAAAAGAGAATAGAGTAATCAAAATTCAATATTTACATGAAGCAACAAGTATTAATTAAAACTAAATACTAATTTATAAGTTTTTATAGGATATAAGGCATTAAAAAATGACAAGTGTATAGGTTTTTAGTTCTTTGTTCAAATAAAGTTTTGTTTTTTGACATCATTATCACTTCCTCAATTTTATTCAACTTGTTCTCGTTGTACCTCATTTACCTCAATTCCCTTCCAATTTACTTTCATTATCTCTCTCTTTCATCCTAGTTTTGATGACCATGCCCATATGATGTTATTCATCTATGGAGACCATTATTTTTGTTCCAAGTACAACTCACTATTGTATTCTTTTTAAATATATTTTTAACATAAATTTGTTTTTCCTTGTTATTCTTGTGGGATTCCGCAAATGAACCACTATTTTGTATGTCTTAGTGACAACATCTAAATACATGTAGAAATTACCCTTTATCCTACCCAACCATATTTCATAATGTGGACTTGATGATCACATTATGATCATTTTAACATCTTCTCTCAAAGAGAAATCATGTCTAGGCTTGTTACATAGAGGTCCAATGTAAAGATTCTCAATAGTATAGACATTATCACTTAAGTAAGCTTCCATGAATTCATGTGTCGGTTGTAAATTGCATATGATCACCACTTCTTATTTATACATTAGGAACAGCTAGTAATTATTTGTTGAATACTCAATAGTCAAAAAAGTGTGTCCATAGATTTTAATATATTCTCCCAATAAGTTATCTTAGGATGCCGATATTGTCTCCCTTGGTTATGTTGATGGCCAAAACTGACCTTCATCAACATTAGGGATACCACCTGGTCAAAGTCCCAAATCAGACTCTTTTCCATTTGGAATGGTGGTTCTGATTGGTTCAATTGGGTCCAATTACCCATAAAAATGGAATGATCCAACAAATGGAGACTTAAGAGGTATGGAAGATATATGGAGTGAGTGGCATTGGGTTGACTAATTATGATATGTATAATAAATGAAAGCATAACTTAAACTAAGCTATATACTAAATAACTCAAGTATTCATACACTGATGTGAACTAGAAATATAATGTGTCACTAAAAATATAGGTTTACAGCCTATGACATTATTTAAAGAATCTAAGATTATTAATTCAATTAAATAGTTAATTGAACTAATGTCAACACATTGACATACAATTTCAAGATCTCATTTAACAATACTTATCATCAAAGAAAGGAAAACATCAATAGTGAGAATATTTCATTCAATAATTAAAAGCATAAGAAACCATTCATAAAACAAGATTCCACTTATAAATTTGAAAACATAATTGATAATAGTACCAACTTTGCTCTGCTTCTTTCAGACATCGAATCAACTGGTTTAGATCTTCAAATTAAGAAAAAGCAGTGTACAGTAGTGCAATAAGGCTTTCCTTTCAAAATTTCAGAATCCTTTGATTTGGGTTCAATATGGGCTTAAATAGTTTTTCAAAGATCAGAGGGAATAACTACAATTCCTACATTCCATCAACTAAAACAAAACAAATTATAGAAAAATAGTTATTTGTTAAAAATGAATATAAATTGGTCAATTTGATGGAGGAACTACAAATGAGGAACCATTGAGAATTTTCCATTGATAGTAGACTTCTAGGAGCGATGTCATCTCAAGAGGAGAGTGTGGTCTTATATGCATCTGGAAGTTGAATACTTGTGCATGTAGCAAAAGGAGAATTTGAGTAACATGTTCAATTTTAAGCTTAATACATTGTAGGTAACTATGAGGTTTAATCAAGAACGCCTAGGTTGACTCAAAATCTACTTCTGACCAATGTTTAACCTTATTATTGCATTCATATTTATCATTTTTCAAATTTACTTTCAGTACGTCGCCCCGTGGGATTGTTTCTTTTGTATCACTTGATAACATTTTGGCTTCTTTTAATGAGTGGATAATAGAAGAAATAATTGAACTTGAAAGTTTCTCAACATCATCAACTAAATTTTTGACTAAGCATGTTTGAGTTTCCCAAGTGTGTAGGGCTATTTATTTTTGAATTGTATTAATCTTGGGATGATTAGGAAAGAAACTCTTGTGATCTTCCTTCCACTGTAAAAACTTAATGAGTTTTCACTCGATATCATCATATTGACTTTCAATGTCAATCATTTCATCAACAAATGAATCAAAAATCTTTTCCTAGGCCTTAACCAAGTCCAATTTGTTACATATGACTTGAAGTTGGCGATGAAGTTGTTGATTCAATTAATTGGCCTCATGTTTCAACTTTGTAATACCCAAAAAGTTAGCATCAGATTTTTTAACTTTCTTTTGCATTATGCTAATATGGTATCCTTTTGCTTGAGTTTTTCTTTGAACTGTGAAGCTTCTTGTTATAGCAATTGAATATTTTCATCCTTCCCTCTAATTAACTCCTTGACCTTGGCTTCTTTTTCAATGCTTGTTGAAGTATGTGCTCCTGCATATCGTGTTAATTCTTCCAGCTCTTCATGTGGAGTTGGTCAAGTTCCTTTCAAAACTATTTCCAATGAAGATGTCTATGAGAAAACACTTGTGTTCAATACATGTGTATCATCCACCTTTCTCTTTTGCGTGCCCCTTTTAAGAATGGATTTATGTTGAGAACTATAAAATATATCAATTGGAGGTGTCTCCTCAACATTTATAAAGACTAGATAGGTTGGAGACAATAGAACTATCTCCACACTAAGTCATGAGCTAATAGGTGTTTTAGCAATAATACCTTGCTCTAATAGGGAAGTTTTAGATGATTCAGAAGAAAGAACCATTGGTTATAGTTGTGAATTAACTATATAAGTAACCTCTAGAATTTTAGTTTCTTCAGTCTGCTAGTCTTTGAATATATCCTCGACTATATGATTTTATGGAGTAGTTTTCCCTTTATATTTTTTCAAATAAATCTAAACCGAAGGATTGACCTACATGTTGAATTGTTGAGAGGAAGTATCTATTGTTTTTCTTGATATACCTTCTTCCACATGTAGTTGAAGTAGATGCATAGGTAGTGTGGTCCTTTAGGATTCTCTGAAAACTAGAAATTGTTTATATTTCTCCAAATATAAATCTTGGGATCTATTACACACAACTAGATAAGAGGATTCCCTGAAAACCATTTCAACATATTGATTTCTTCATGATAATTGATCATATATTGATCAATGACCTTAGTGATAGCTCAGATTTCAAAGTGTTCAAAATAGTGTTGAACCTGAGTGACCGGATAGATCTCGTCTTCCGAATTCTGGCACTGTGAATGGTTTGAAAAAATGATACCGTATGAAGGAGTTATCACAATTTGAAAAGTCTAGTAACTACAATTTTTGGACATTTAACCAAGATTAATTTGGTTTTTGAAAATATTAAAAAAATTATATTCCTTGGAACATTCCTCAGAATATTCTCTTTTAGGGACCAATCAGGTGCCAACACATGGCAAGCCTGGAGGCTACCACATGGCCCTAGAATGGTTATGTAAAATTTGTTAGGGGTTCAACAGAATTGAACCCGTAACCTTCGTCAAGACAAGACAGCGCTCTACCAACTCCGCCTGACGTGTTTCTTAACATGTTAAAGTCTAGGTGCATATTTGTGTTATAACAAGTTGAGGTTCAGGATTAGGACCACCAGCGTTCTTAACCGCCAGCAGCCCCATGAAACTATTCACATGTCCCACAATGTAACCTTCGGTTGCAAACAATGTACATGTAGTTGCATGTTAACTGGCCGCCAGTTCTACAAGGAGTTTCCCTAACCGCTGGGGATTAACCACCTCATATACGCACCCAACAGTTGTGGTAATGGCTACCTCCAATAGTCTGGCTTGGTGGAGTGGATAAAAAGGGAAGTTATGCTAAATTTAATTGGATTTAATTGCAGTTCACCAAATTTGGTGGAGTATCCCTAGGGGATATTGACTAAATGCACTCTAGGAGCAGTTTTTGACCAAAGAGAGTGAAACAAGAGGCTAGATAGGCTAATTGGAGCCTTCTGAAGCCAATGGAGTAGTTTAGAGAAGCTAAAGAATTCATCTTCATATAGATTTTCATCCAGGGAGATTTTGGAGCTTAGGGCCACCAGGGGTTGGAGGCAGTTGTAGGAGCTACCAATACTCATTCTCAGCAAACCAGTACTCATTCCTGACTATAAAGAGCATTCTAAATCCATTGCAGGGATTTGCAGAAGCATTTTAAGACTTATAAAGGCTGAGAAGCTACAGGGAAGTTTCAGATAGCCAAATGCCAACCATGGAGGAAGGCATAGTTTGGGGATGGAGTGATCATTTTGAGCAAATGATCAGTCTATTTTCGGTGTCTGATATGTACTGGAGACAGTAAATGAGGTTTCAATGATAGTCAAAGAATTCTGAAGGAGTTAGTGCCATCAAGAATCTCAGGGTAGCTTAGAGCATTGATTGAAGGAATCAAGTATAAGGGAGCTTAGATCTGTTTGCAGAGTGATGACAAACATGATAGAGATGTGGATGGTATTCTAAGCCCATTGGTTCAATTCAGTAACCTTTGGAGTTAAGTGTGGAACTTGTAAAAGAAACTTTGCTATAATCCCAAAGAGTCAAGTCAAGATGACAAAAGCTCAAGGAGACATAACCCACGATATTCAGGTGAACTCATAGATTAAATTTGTTGTTATGTGTTGATGGTTATTTGTTGCATTATATGGTTGTTATATGTGTTTAATATCAACAAAAAAAGAAATACTTAAAGCACTTAAACAGTTAAAATAAAAAGGCATACACCTATTTCAAGTATTTAATTCTGCAAATGTCATATATAAGCTAGATCATGTATTTGTTTAACTGATTGGGAGGTTCTTGTAAGCATAACAAGTTATCAAACCCCCATTACAGATCAATAATACCTTTTGATATTGGAATTAATGGTTACATTAGTGGCTACTTGAGATGGATCATGTACCTTAGTAGAAATTGTATCCAACTTTAATGCGTAGAAGGCTTGGAGCTCCTTTTCAACATGAACAAAATTATGAAGTGAATATATACCAATTTGTAAGGGAAACTTAGGAAAATATTTAGATGATTCTTTGATGGTTTTGGTGATCCCAGTTTCCCCTGTTTAGTATGTGACCTCCCTATATAAAATCTTATTAGGAACATATAAGGGTAGCACAGGTGTATTTCTATAGATTCCACATACTCTAATATAAGTAAAAATATCTTATGTAAACCAATTCCCAATCCTAGATAGATAATCCATTGTGGAAGGGGACCTTCTTGGAGGTTTGAAATTAAAAATAACTTTATAAATAGGTATCCTGACAAAACAGAAAATCTAGTGGAAATGATCAAAATAATTCTCTTCCCAAAGAATATTATGGTAGATGTGGATAAGAAGAGGGTCAACAAGTTTCCATTTCAATCCCATAGCTGGAAAGTCCATAGAGAAAAGGATGGCATTCATAACATAAGATGTCGTGTAAAATGGAGGGTTATGAGGTGCCCTTTGCATGGAATGAAAATGGAGAATGTGTTTTACAATATTATCTAATAGGATTTGGGCCCAATTGAAACTATAACCATCATCTTCTCATTGGATAAGAGGAACCTAGTTTATAGGGAATTGGGAAACATTTTGATAAGCAAAGAGTTTTCAAAGCATTCTGAAAATGTTAGAAAAAAAGGGGGATTCAAGGATGCAATGAATACAAACCAATAGAATCTGCTTTATGTTTATTGGGGTCTCTTTTCCATTCTTTATTTACATTTGGGAGGTTCTTTCCTTATCATCGCATTCTTCCTTCAGAATCCATGAAAAAATTGTGTATTGTATCGAAGTTGGGGCTTAGGAAAATGGCACATACCGTGAAGATGTTCCACTTTAAATGAGTCAATCATTGTTCCCTAAGAAGTAATGAATTTTCTTTTTTTTATATCCACTTTGTCATCCACCCACTGGATCATATCTATGTAGGGAAGGATCCTGGTCATGCAACAATTATATGCAAATAAGACTTGGTGGCATCTCTGAAAATCAGTTTAGAAGTTTTGCTTCCTCCTTGCGCTGTTGTTTCCTTTGTTGGCTACTTGAAATCCTCTATAGGAATCTCCTCTTCAAATAACTTGTACATTGCATTCTAGGAAGAAATTCCCAAGTCCATGGGACACACAATGTCTGAAAATAGGAATGCATTTGCAATCTTTCCATCATTTGTTTCTATAAAAGGCCACAATGGTTGTTGTGGAGTATTTTTCTTTAGATTTTCCATTTCAATATATGCAGGGTTCACAGAAGATTTTGTAAATGCAAGAAAGGATCAAAGGTTAACAAAAAAATCAACCATGTAACTGCAATCCAAGCAAAAAAGAGGAAACGAATACTTGAAATGGTAAAATCTAGGGTTAATGCATGTAAGATATTTAAGCTAAATGTGGTAAGTACCAAAATTTATTTGATCATATAGGACAATTGTATAAGAAATGACAATGAAGTACAGCTTGATTGGATGGAAGTGTGGGAGATTGTCGTGGTAGTCCACGTCATCCCGGGGGCTAAATCCTAGATGGAAAAGCAATATCATGAAATAGAACATCCTGGGATGTTCTAGAGCGAGATAACATGGTGAATAAAAAAGGGTCGGACCAATAGACAAGCATATCTTAGTGTGGTATTGGGACCTACAGTAAGGTGTCAGAGTTGAGTTGGCCTAGGATATCCATTCTTGGCCTATTCAAATATAATGCAATCGAAAGCACTTTAAGATAGAGTAGGTTGGGTCGATTTGGTAGATAAGGCATGAGGATCAATGAAAAACATATATTAAAAATGTTATGGCAAGATTGGGGGCCAAAACTATATATTTATTATATTAAAACTATCCCAAGAGTTGTTTCCTGACTTGTTTAAATAAGGGTGAATATATGATCGTCCGGGTGAAAGGGAGGTTGGGTTATTTTCGCAAAGTGGGGCCACAAATGCCTTATCATAGGAAATTGTAGTGGATCGGGAAATACTAATAAAAGGAAAATCATGCTCAATAACGGGCCTCATGTGTTAAATTACTAAGTTATATGGGGGTAATTGTTTGGGAGTTCCAAGAGTTTTCAATTTATGGACAACCCGGGTTAGTGACTATTGGGCTAAGCTTTAAAACAAAAGCATGCAAAGGTGTTTTAATTATAAAGTGATTGGTTGCAGTGGTTCTGGCCATAGGCCTTATTCATATAGTTCTATATAATATAAAGTATTAAACCTTAATTGATCCAGGTGGATATTTATGGCCACCCTCCTATTCTACTGGGACCCCCATCATTGTTTCTTTAAGTTTCCTTAATTGTAGCACAACTTACTATATTTGGCAATTTTTTGGGTCCTAAACTTATGGAGCCATTTTGAGGGACTAAAAGACAACTTTTATATGGAGCCATTTTGAGGGACTAAAAGACAAATTTTATATGGAGCCATTTTGAGGGACTAAAAGACAACTTTTAGGGAAAACGGAGAGACTAGAAAAGTGCCAAGTTGGTCTACTTATTTTTTTTGGTTTCTTCTTCAAGATATTCGAAAAAATGTATTATGATAGCCAAATGGAAATCGTATGTCGAAGTTACAACCTCAGGAATTTGACATTCCAACTTATCCCAATGAGGCCCATAAGCTTTTCGCGCTTCATCTCCTAGGGTTAGGTTATTGGATGTTTAAGGTTTTTCATTATTTCTCAATGATAAAAAGGCCATTGATCCTCATTGTAACACAGCTTAGAGGCATGTAGCCGCCACATCTCTTCTCAGAGATAAGCTACCATCGCCCAAGTTAGTTTATTTCCATTTTGTATGTAAGCATATTTCAATTCTTTGATATTAATGAAATGAAGTTTTATTTCTGCTGCATCTCAGTGTTTATGTTTGTATATGTATTATGTTGCATTCGTGTATAAGTCTAGATCAGTGGTATCAGAGCGGTCTTCTCTTTCTTTGTTTTTCTTTGCATGTCCCCAATGAGGTCAGGGTATAACGAGTTAGGGCTCGAACGCGTTGAACCTTTGCAAGACCATCCTCGTAAAACCCAATGGCCTCTCATGGGGGAAGAAAATAAAGATGAGGTAGCAGGAGATCCTTTCAAAATATTGCTCGAGAAATCCCTCAAGCGACAGACGAATGCGATGATGGATAACTTTGCCCATATCCTTTTATAGCTACCCACATGCTACACATCTTCATCCAGAAGTGACTTTGGAGGCACCACTCCCTTTAAGGTACATGTCAACTTTGACATTCCCATATTTGAATGCCAAATATATTCATATGTCGTAGATAGATGGTTAAATATGTTGGAAGGATATTTTTTGGTTCAGGACTTTTCCAATCGAGAAAATATTTCTTTTTCACTCCTGAAAGTCGACCCCCATGTCAAGGATTTGTGGGAAACCTATTGTGAATAGAAGGACGAGAGCGAATCCTCGTTTTTTTCAGCCGCACCCACTTGGAATTATTTCTGAGACACCATCAAGGAACAATATTACCCTATTGGGAGCTATAAAGATAAATACATAAAGTGGACCACGTTGTGGCAAGGAAGGGACCAAGACATTTCGTAGTTCACAAATATTTTCCATACCCTTCGCATGAAGTTGGGAATCAAGGATTATGAGTGGCATTTGGTACTCAAGTACCACGGTTGTCTACAAAATTACATCTAGGATGAGATGAGTTCTTGGACATCTCCTCGCTTGGCACCACCTATCGATACACTTTCAAGATCGAGAAAAAATTAAATAGAAGAAGTGAGACTTTGGAGCTATGAATCTGAAGCAAGGGAAAGGCACCCTCAAAACACAGAACAAAGGACAAAGATAAGGTGGGGTAGCCCAAGACAACCTCCGAAGCCACAAACAAATAACAACACCATGAAGACAAAGAAGGACATAATGAAATGGTGTGAGTTCCATAAGAGCCTCACTCACAACACAAGTGCATGTTCTGAATCTGAGTCAGAACCTGATAAGGGGAATGAAAAAAGGAAGAAAATTATTAATGTGGAGCCTAGTGCCACCAATTCCACCACTAAGCTCCAGAATATTGAGCCCAAAGATCTAGAGGAGGGGGAGAGGCTCTTCCACTCATAGATGTGGGTGAAGGGTTTTCAGCTGCAATTCATTTTCGATAGTGGAAGCCAAAAGAACCTTATTTTAGCAGAGGTCGTGAAGTGGTTGGGCCTATTGACCACACCACACCTACATCCATACACAATCAGGTGGCTTCACCAAGGATGAGATCTGTGTGTCAGCCAGTAGTGTCATCTTCCCTACAGCATCAAGCCCTTCATAGATAAGGTATTGTGTGATGTTTCTCCTCTTGAAGTTTTTTATGTATTATTAGGCCAACCATACTTGTGGAAGCATCGTGTTGTGTATGATTCTAAGTATCACACTTTTATTGTTTCTTTGGGAAATAATTTATACAGTATGCCAAAGGTAGCACCACCTACCACAATATCTTTGATCTCTACGAAGAAATACATTAAGATCATTTCCCGAACTAGGAAATTTATCTTCCTTATGATTTATCCTCTGGGAAAGAATAATATTATGGCCACATTTGTGGCCTCCAAGTAGGGATCCTCTACATGGTAGCAGTAAATGGACAAGGTCATGGAGGAGTACAGGAATCTTCACCTCACCCACAGGGGTACCCCTACATGGTCAAGTCAAGCACTCTATCAATTTGACCTCATGCACGCCACTACCCAATGGGCCAATCCATCAACACTCTATTTTGGAGAACGATGAAATCAAGAAGCAGATTCAGGAGTTGTTGTAAAAATGGCACATCATGCCAAGTTCATTATCCTATGGGAGCCCGATCTATTGGTACAGAAGAAGGACAGGACATGAAGACTTTGTATTTACTATCGGACATTGAATAAGACCATTGTCCAGACTATCCAATCCCATGGATTGATGACCTTCTAGACCAACTCACGGGGGCCAAATATTTTAGCAAGATTGGCTTGAAGTCTTGTTATCACCATATGCCAATCGAACCCTTCGATGTGTGGAAGAATGCCTTCAAATCCAAGGAGGGAGTTTTCGAATGGTTGGTCATGCCTTTCGAGTTAACGAATGCCCCCCACAACCTTCATGAGGTTGGTGGACGACATATTTCAGCCCTTCACTAACTCATTCATGGTAGTGTATTTGGATGACATCTTAATCTTCAGCCAGAGTTGGGAACATCACCCCCACCATATTCAACAAGTCCTCCAAACCCTGCGACAACACAAATTGTGTGCTAATCTGGAGAAATGCACTTTTGGTATGACACGGGTTCAATATATGGGGTACATCATTTATGAGCGGGGTGTGTATGTATACCCATCCAAGATACAATTTATTCAAGATTGACCAACCCCATCCAATCTAATAGAGCTCCTCATCTTTCTGGGTCTTTCCAATTTCTACGGCAAGTTCGTGTTGGGGTTATCTCATATCACTTGGCCTTTGAGTCAAGTCACCAAAGGTGGAGCGAAAGTACAATTATTTTGGTTTGAATACCAACATAAGGTTTTTATCAAGTTGAAGCATCGTCTCTGCTCTGGACTAGTGCTCACATTACCAAACCTGCAACAACCATTTGAGATTGAGACAAATTCCTTTAACTATGATATTGGTGCAGTTCTTACTCAGCAGGGGCATCAAGTGGCATATCACATTGAGACACTTTCAGACATAGGCTGAAATTAGCCCACCTATGACAAAGATATGTATTCCATTTTGCAAGATTGTCGATAATGGAAGCATTACATTCTGGGGAAGGAAATAGTAAGTCACACATACCATCAGCCCCTGTAATTCATACATACACAAGAAAAGTTGCAGAACAATTGCCATTAGAAAATATCCACATACCTACAACAGTTCCATTTGAACATTAAGTACAAGAAGGGTAGCATCAATAATGTTACATACTGCCTTGGCCAACTGTTGGTTATGGCGTTGACCGCTGCGCTCAACTCTTGTGGACATGAGACTTCGGGGTGGCGACATCTTTACAAGAGTGATCTAGAATTTGGCAACACATACCAGATGCTCCTAGGAGGCAAGCAAGTTCTTGATTTTCACCTCCAGGGTGCACTATTATGCCACCTAGGACACCTATTTTTCCTTCAAGTGAGCATGCCATGATGACTAGGGAGGCACACCACAGTCGGACTGCTGGACATTTCGGAGTAGAGAAAATAGTGGCAATGTTGCAGAAGTATTTTTATTGGTCGAACCTTCGACAGGATGTTGGGAAGTACATCAAATCCTTCACAACATGTGCCATTGCAAAACTAACCATCAAGAAGCAAGGATTGTATACTCCTCTACGTACTCCTAGTTCGCCTTGGGAATCCATCTCCATGGATTAAATTTTGGGCCTTCCTTCTACTAAGCACAGCAACAACTACGTTTTCGTGGTCGTCAATAGATTCTCTACGATGGTCATTATGGCGGCTTGAAAAAAAAGTATCATAGTAGGATCCACTGCTAATCTCTTCATTGAATGAGTGTGGTTACACTTTAGGGTCCCATAGTCCATTATCTCATATCAGGACAGCATGTTCCTGAGTACATTGTGGTCAAGCCTCTAGTCGATGCTGGATACTATGCTCACTAATTCGACTGGCTTCCACCCTCAAACTGATGGCCAAACAAAGGTCGTCAAAAGGATGATTGTGCACATTCTGCACATGTACAATTCAAAGCATCCACATTCATGGGATGAAAGTATCCCTTATCTCCAAAACAATTACAACAGATCTCTCCATAGCTCAACTATATACAACCCCTTTCAGGTGGCAATGGGATTCTAGCCACTATGTCTCATTGATGTGGCCATATCATTTGCAGCTACTCAGGTAGATTCATAACATGTCCATATCGAAGTTGACAGGGCTAACGGTTTCATTGAGCGCATTCAACACATCCACCAGAAGATCCATGAAATATTGGACAGAGCCAATGCTAAGTACAAGTAGTGTAATGATCAGCATCAGGTGCCACACATGTTCCAGTTGGGCGACAAGGTTTGGTTACATTTATAGAAAGAGTGTCTCGCTAGGGCCCACTGCAAGCTTCGCCCACTCTGATATGGGCCTTAAACCATCAATTAGGATGTGTGAGACAATGCTTTTGAGCTTAGAATTCCCCCATTCCTTGGCCTGCACCTAGTGTTCAATGTGGATTGCCTTCAGCAATACTTTCCACCATAACTAGACACATCAAACATTGCAGAATAGCTCACACCAACAAAACTAAAGCCATACTACATGGAAAAAAACACAATTTATTGGATCATGGACACGTAGCTCAAGAACACTTGCTAGAATAATATCTAATTGTATCGAGTTGTCAAAGCTGGCCAACTCCTGTTCTTAGGCAAGTGGCTCACCAGGGACCACATTCAACAAAAGTTTCCCCATCTCACGGAGGCACTCAACACAATGGGGACCATTGCTTCCTAAGGGGCGAGGATTGATCCTAGTGGATATTGGTGGGCACATGCCTATTCCACTTGGACCCCCGACTATTTTTTCTTTTCAGTTTCCTTAATTGTAGTAGGGAAAATGGAGAGACGGGAAAAGTGTAAAATAGGTTTACCAGTTACAACCCCGTGAAATTGACATTCAAACTTAACCCAATGGGGCCCACAATATTTTAGCACTTCATATCCTAAGGTTATGTTTTTGGATGTTTAGGGTTTCTCATTGTTTCTCAATGATAAAAAGGCCATTGAGCCTCATTTTAACACAGTTCATAGGCATGTATCCGCCACATATATTCTTAGAGATAAGCTACCATCACCTAACCTAGTTTATTTCTATTATGTATGTAATCATATTTCAGTTCTTTGATATTAATGAAATGAAGTTTTATTTTTGTTGCATCTTGGTGTTTATGTTTGTATCTATATTTTGTTGTGTTCTTGTCTAAGTATGGATCACTAATTCTAAAAGGAATATAAACGTTAATTATTGTTTTGTTTTAAAGGGGCGAAAACATATGTACATTAAAAATTTAAAAGGGTCACCATTATTTTGTTATGAAATAATACAAAAATGGAGGGTGGTTTTCCACAACAGGTTATCAATCCCTTTATTTCATAATAAAATATCAATACTTCTTTATTTATCCCATATTAGAAGGTTTATTTACCTATTTAGTTTCCAATTAAGGTTGCCATGTAAATAATTTTGGATGGCCTTCAAGAGAAGAATTCCATAGTTTAACAAGAGGTGGCCACTTTCATCCTAAACCAAGGCTTTATATTTCATAACAAGCATGTATTTAATGAGTTGAAATTTGAAGTATTGACATCCTTTGATACCAATTATCTTGTAGTCACCTTCCAACATGTTTGGATCCAAAAATATTGGAAATTAAAGAGTTCATAAATTAGATATGAAACAAAGTAATTTTGGTTCTCACGTGTCCTATATGTGTCCATCATCCATGTCAATGAAAACATGTATTTCCACTTTATTTTCCAACTTATACCATCTCATAAGTTCCATCTATGTTTTCATGTTTGTGTCACATTATGAGGGAAACAAATATAAGAATGTCAAACACACTTTTTGTTATTAAAAGGGATGTAAATGAAAACACATAGTGAATTTCATTATTACTCACACAATTATCCATTTTCTGCATTAATATTGGTGGAAATTTTCTATTTTACCTATAACAATTTATATTATCAACTTTTACCTCATTTGATTTCATGTACTCTTAGTTTTAGAATGAATAGTTTTCATAAGATTAAGTTTGTAATAGAGCTTCATGCAATGGATTATTTAATGTTCCCCTCTTATATAACAAATCACCATATTGATCCGCCATTTGGTTCTTGAAGATATTTGAGCCGTTTAACTAATCAAGGGGCAATGAAGTTTGAACCCATATTTAGAAAGGAAAGGCTAAAGTAGACAAAACCCCCAATTATGTGTCCATGTGTAAGCATGTTAGGTAAAGAAGTTGAGAGATTCATGGCACTACTAATAATTTTTTTCTTCTTACGTAACCTCAGTATAGAAGTCTCTACCTTATCCATTTTATAAACATTCCTGGAATTTGTGAAATAAAAGAAAATAAATCTAATAAAATTGTAAAATTGATTAAATAATCAAGCCAAGGAAATTTTTGTCTCAAATTATGTAAGTGATGAGTTCTCTTCAATCCTTTAGTAAACAAGAAATTCACATTCTATTTAAAAATCTTAATTCAACTTGTTTGATTTTTTGCATTAACAATTTTTCCAACCATTTAATATTTAGAGTAGCAAAATAGTTGATTATCATATTTTGATGTGTTTCTTGTGCCTTTCAATGTTCCACAAATTGTGTATAGGAAGGCATTGTTGCTGTTATTGACCATGGTAAGCACTAAGCACAAATTATTTTCCATAATAGGTTATCAATCCCTTTATTTGATAATAAAATATATGTTTCCAATCCTTCTTTATTTCTTCCGTATTAGAAGGTTTATTTACCTATAGATTTGACAATTAAGGTTTCCATGTAAGTAAGTTTGGATGGCCTTCAAGAGAGTAATTCCATAGTTTAACAAGAGATGGCCACTTTCATCCTAAACCAAGGCTTTATATTTCATAATAGGCATGTATTTAATGAGTTGAAATTTGAAGTATTGACATCCTTTGATACTAGTTATCTTGTAGTTACCGCCTAACATGTTTGGATCCATAAATTTTGGAAGTTAAAGAGTTCATCAATTAGATATGAAACGAAGGAATTGTGGTCCTCACATGTCCTATATATTTCCATCATCTATGGCAATGAAAACATGTCTTTCCACTTGATTTTCTAGCTTATATCATCTCAGAAGTTCCATCTATGTTTTCATGTGTGTGTCACATTATGAGGGAACCAAATGCAAGAATGTCAAAAACACTTTTTTTCATTACCCTTTTTGTCATTAGACAGGATGTAAATGAAAACACATAGTGAATTTAATTAGTGCTCACATAATTATTCATTTTCTACATGAATATTGGTGGAAATTTTCTGTTTGAACTATAACAATTTACACTATCAACTTTTACCTCATGTGCTTTCATATAATCTTAGTTGTAGAATGAATAGTTTTCATAATGTTAAGTTTGTAATAGAGCTTCATTCAATGGTAATTTTGGTGTTCCCCTCTTATATAACAAATTCACATATTGGTCCATCATCAGTTCTTGAAGATATTTGAGCCATTCAACTAATGAAGGGACAATGAAGTTTGAACCCATATTTAGAAAGGAAAGGCTAAAGCGGACAAAGACCCAAATTTTGTGTCCATGTGTAAGCATGCTAGGTAAAGAATTTGAGAGATTAATGACACTACTAATAATGTTTTTCTTCTTACCTAACCTTGGTATATGAAGTCTTTGCCTTGTCCATTTTATCATACAAAATTTTCAAGTATGTATGAGCATGCTTCTCTAAATTTAATTTAATGGGTCTAGTACAAACTATGACTAACTTGTAATTTAGTTATCATGGATCATCTCAATTACCCACAACCTTTTTTATTTGAATGGATGAGTGATGGCCCTAAGTATGTTGATGACTGAGAAATAATCATCACACATTTCAAAGAAGTTGTTTATTGTTACCAGCACTTCTAGAAATTGATTCATCATTATTATGTTGAAAATAAAATTATGACATTGGAGGAACAACCAATAGTTGCATGCCCTCACTAATCATTTTTCCAAGTGAACTCCAAGTCATATTTGAAGGAAATAATATGAGAGGTTCCCTTGTTCCACCTTAAAGTATCAAAGCATTATATGACGAACCTTACTTGAAATTTTGTCCACAATATCACTAAGATTATCCATTATTTTACTTTATTTTTAAAGAATGGTTACATTTTCATTTTTGTTTCAAGGAAAGAAAAAACAATGGTTTCATATTAACAAAAACTAGTTACATTGTTAAAAAAGCTCCAAATAAAGAAATTCTTCAACATCATCAGCAACAGGAGTGTTTGAAATAAAAACAACCACATAGTCATAATAGGAATGTTTCTACCTAATTATTGCCTCCATGTCCAATATCTACATAATCTCTGTCAATGCCAAAAAAAAAAGGCTCTACATCAATGTTTTATAAAAACCATAAAAGTTTGTAAAAATTTGGTGATATAATTGCAACTACTCAAGAAATTTTAATCTAAATCAAGAGACATAATTCTACTCTACTGATATGTGGAATTCAATTCATAGTTTACAAAAACAATCTCAGACCTGCAATAAAAAATAACACACATGCACAATACTTTTCTAGGGGAACCCAACTGGGAAAAACCCCTCAAGCCTCTTTGCATTAATCAAATGAATAGAGATGTATTACCATTATTAGCTTAGTATGAGCTCAACCTATAAGTGAATAACCTATCTTTCTACTCAATGAGAGTCCTTGACCCAGACTTAGTTAATTTTTGCCTCTACTTGAGCCCCTATTTCGTTGCACAATTCCTAGAGAATTAGCACCTATTTTTTAGGAATTTTCATCCAATTTATTGCACAATTCCCAAGGTTTGATCATCTTCTTGACTGAAACATCTATAAGTTTAAATTAGTTTACAACTACTTGTTACACTTCCTTGAAATCTCCACCACAACTGGGAACTCAAATTCTCTACATGCACTAGTTATTTTAGGTTGATTGATCAATTAACTCAATGATCATTGAGTTAGATTGTTGTCCCACTGCACAACTGACCTTCCACTAGTTCCTCCAAATGTTAGAACTTGTGTATCTGACCTCAACTAGATATAATTGAACTAGATTACTAAAATTTAGCAATCGAACATGCTTAGTTGAACTCCAAGCCCTCTAACTTGAATTTACTAAGCTAACTAAGTGACCACAGCCATGTCACACAATTTAACTACATCCAAGTTGTTTGTTGGTATGGAAATTTGAATTTTCTCAATTTTACTAAGGCAAATTCAAATTGGGACTTTCTTGCTACACTTCTCAACAAATTTGCATTATATATTTTCATTAAGATAATTTGGTTTGTAGGGAAGAACCTAGTACATATTGAACCTTTAATTCTTCTTTTTTCTTCCAAAAATTCCATTGATATCTATTACAATTTGAACCTATTCTATGTACATCTATTCTAAACAAATTCTCCTTATAATGTCTCCAAAAAACACCTGCAAAACATGGGCATTGCAAACACCTTCAAAAACCTGCAAAACATTTTAGACTATTTTAAACATGGGCCTTGCTACATACTCCTAGTTTCAGAGATAACTTGTTATTCATCCTTTTCAATCTCATGTGGTGGAGGTGAAGCTTATTCCACATTGACGCGCACGTTGTCTCCATCTCTACTCTACTCGTTGAGGTTGTCTTTCCTCTGCACCATTCATTCTAACTCATTGACATGTTCCACCATCCCTTGGTCTTCCATTACTTGTATGTCATTCCTTTGCAGTGTTAACATATCTACTGCCACCTAAACCCCCTCCAACTTATTTTCCAAGATCCTCAATTTCTAGGACATTAATTCACAATGCATGCATGTTTCTGAGATAATCATGTATACCAATCTAATGGAAAGGGACAACATGTAATAAAATACATCCACCTTCTACTCCAATGTGTTATTCCTCTCACCATTGTTATTGTTACTGGCCATGGTAAGTGCTCGACACAAACTATTCTCTTTGCTTTGAATGAATTGATTGTAATTCTCTTACTTTGATTCCACCAAGACAAAAATTATCTCTTTATATTTTATCAAACCCATCTACCGTCAATTATGACCTCTAGCTGCTCCTTTATTTCTACATAATTCCCAATATGGGGATTGGACTAGTATATCTAATGCCATATTGTGAAGGAAATTTTTTGGTATTGAATGGATTAAGATAGAGGTGCACACACTTGTTGTTGGAAATAATACTGAGAGGGGGGGTGAATCAGTATTATCAAATTCTTTTCAATATATCTTCCACATTTATACTTTAATTTATTCTTCAAATATTGATCATTAGTTTGTATGTCAGTACCATATAATAATGAGCAAGAACAAGAAAAACAGATAATCACACCAAGGAACACCAGATATAAGGTGGAAACCCAATTTGGGTGAAAACCACCTGCTGCAATATGTCTCTATCTTCTTTCAATTAGAAACTTCTTTTACAATGATTTTGTACTAGTACAATCCTTTACCAGTGCGCACGC
>APFE030002727.1:100212-131074 GCA_000404065.3 Pinus taeda
TGAGGGTTTTCTAGGTCCAAAAAAAATTGTTAGCATAATACCTGAGAATCTCTACATAACCTTTTCAACAAGAGCCTACTCTGCATATTTTGACTGGAGTTAACATTGTCCTGAATATAGACACAATGTAGATTCATATGTTTCCATTATAAATTTGCTAATATCTAAGAAAATTTGGGGCACAACAAAGAATTTGAGGATTACTATGATAAATTCATGCGAGGAAGAGGATGGTATTGGGAAGGTCATGGAGACACTCGGTCAAATCCATAAGAAGCGTTTTAAACTGAATTGTGAAGGGTATCATACTTTATTGAAGGTTTTGGAAAAGTTGAACATGATCATACCTACTATGAAAGTGTTTTATGAGATGTCGGTGAATGGAATTTAGACTAGGTGTTTTAACCTACAATACAATGATGCACATGCTTACTAAATAAGGTAAATTGGAGGAGGTTTAGAGGCATGACGTCTAAGGATAGGAGTATGGAAAACTTGTTTGGGCTGTTGGTGGAGGTTGTTTTCCATACTCCTATCCTTAGATGTCATCGCTCTAACCCTCTCCAATTTACCTTATTTTAAGCATGTGCATCATTGTGATTGTAGTTAACCTAGTTTCAATTTCATTTCCCGACATCTCATAACACTTCTAGTAGGTTGGATCATGTTGTTGATTTTCCAATACCTTCAATAAAGTTGATACCTTATAATTCAGTTTAAAATGCTTCTTATGGATTTGACGGTGTTTTTCATGCCTTCATACATCCTCTTTCTTCGCATGAATTATATAGTATCCCAAATCTTTGTTGTGCCCAAATTTCTTGATATTGCAAATTATAATGGAACCTATGAATTACATTGTTAATTTCAAGACAAGTTGAACTCCATCAAAATAATGCAGAGTAGGCTCTTGTGAAGGTTGTGTAGAGATTCTCAGGTATTATGCTAACAATTTTTGACCTAGAAAACCCTCATGTGGGGGGGGGGGGGTGGGGGCGGCATAAGAGCTTTCATCTTCATGTGGTTGGCCCTGTTAAGTAGCTAATAATTTAGGATTTGGAGAGTCTTATATCAAACGTCCCTTGTTTCAACATGCGAACAGTTAAGTCAATGTTGACGTCGTTGTTGCTCCATCAAATCGAGGAATATTTGCTCCAATTTTATACTACTCCAATAAATTATTCTTGAAAACAAGGGAAGATCATTCATGTATTCATGTGCCTTAGTCTTGTCTAATTTTTATTTAGTCATAAATCCTCTTCCTCGCATGAATTTATCATAGTAATCCTCAAATTCTTTGTTGTGCCCCAAATTTTCTTAGATATTAGCAAATTTATAATGGAAACATATGAATCTACATTGTGTCTATATTCAGGACAATGTTAACTCCAGTCAAAATATGCAGAGTAGGCTCTTGTTGAAAAGGTTATGTAGAGATTCTCGGGTATTATGCTAACAAGTATTTTTGGACCTAGAAAACCCTCAAAATTCAGTGCTATACTTTTCCTTGGAATCCATACACAACATTCTTCTGAACTTCAAGTTGGATGAAGAATTGTTGAAAACCAGAATTCATGTAACATGTTTCACATCCATTCTTAAGAGAAACATAGCCACATGTTTTCTTTCCATACGATGATGGTTATTCCCAATCAACTAAGTCATCTATAAAGTGTATTTTGACTAGCAGTTCAACAAGCTCATGGAGGCTTTCTATACAATGAGTCACCAAAAAAACCAATAACTAGAATGCCTTGTCACATCTTGCGCATGTAGAACATTTTCATTGAAATTCCCTATCACTTTCCAGAGATATATAAAGAAAATATATATGCATATATGTATTTTAACCATATAATAAAATATATTAATCATTATATATTTTTTCTTCCAACTTTCTACTCAATGGTGCCACCATTATCAAGGGATTTTAGCCTCTCTTGAACTTCAGAGCTTAAATACAATTTTAATTGAAGATAAACCCATAATTGGGGAAAACATAGATGAAACCCATAGAAAAGAACCTTGAGTTAGGGGCAAGAATGGCTCTCCTTCCCAACTAGAAGATATCAATTTAGGATCATCTTATCACTTCCAAAATGAATTCTCTATCATGTTTCATTACATTCATGAGCAAAGAGTAACTATAAGTCAACTTTGATTCTCCAAAGTCTCTGGTCACTAATTGAACTCGTGATCTGACTCTAGTCTTGCTTATTGTTCCCTGTATATAACCTCTGGTTAAAGGAGGTTAGTGCCCATGACATCCACAAATTTATGGAAACTTTAAAAATATTGTTAAAGATTATTTAAATGTGCCCATAGGTGTTATATTTTCTTGTGTAATAAAAATGTAACTTTGGATATCTTTATAACCATATTTCCCTTTAAATTAGTTATTACAGACTTTGAATATTTAGTTGGAAATAAGAATCGATAAGAAGAATAAGGCTTATGACTCAGGATTTAAAATAATCCAAATTTAAAACCTTAGGACTTAAGGTGTGGATGTTTCAAAGTGAGAACCAAAGTGCATAAATAGTGGAGATCCTATTAAGGTATATTTGAATAAATCTCGCAGATATTTTATGTACTTGCTAAAGATACACAAATAAATATGTAAATTGTTCAAATAAACATACTACCATCATACACGTGTTTCATAGGAAAGAAAAAACAAAATGGGAACCACATAAAATAACACATATTACAATATACGAATGTGATGGAATCAATCTGGTGATTTTATTAATCTCTCCAAGGAAGCAAAATCATTAGACAAATTCTCAAAATTACCAAAACTTTGAACCCTTTCACTGTGGTTCCTAGGTCTTTAAATATTATATCAAAATTAGTTACAAAGTAATTGTTAAAAATGCATACTTCATTAACTACTTCTAACTAAAGTCACTTTAATAAAACTTTTTAAATACAAAACTTTCTCATAAGGAGAAAAATAATAATTCTCGAAATTAATAAAACTAAATAAAAAAATTTCATTAGTGGGGTTAATTAGACTTCAACTCCCTTTGCTTCTCCTTCTCCATGAGCTTCTCCATCTCTTCCAACTCCATGGTTTATAATTTCAGGGGTGTGATTGTCTTGTCACATATTTTCCATATTTCTTGTTCTCGAAACTAGTATGTCAATAGGTCTTGGAAAGCAATCTGCAAGCTCGAATGCTAGGAATAGTTAGTCTTTCCCAAGAACAAAGTTTTCACCAACCAGAGCAACTCAAAGTCAAGATGGAGATACTTTACAATTTTTGGCCTCTTAGAGATTCAAATGTTTCAGGAGCTCTCTCATCCTGGCTGTGTTCACTTGAAAAAAATTTCTCATATGATTCCCTAGGAACCAACTTATCATTTTGATCCCAGCAATCTGGAAATCTTGCCCTTATTCTTTTATCAACCTTGTTAATGCAACCATTTCTCTCTATACTTCTTCTTGTTGATTAGAAGCTTGAACCTTAAGGAATTTATTTTTTATGATTTAACTTACTTCTGAAATAAGGGATACTTTGTCAACTACGTCTAAAGATCTGAGCTCATTTGGATTTCTCTCATTTAAGAATTTTATCATTTTCCTTGCCTTTAGGACTTTATCTCCTATTTCTTTGCAAATCCTTTTTATAACTAGTTGTGACTTTTTCAATATATATTTTTTTTCTGCAATAATATTGAAGCAGACGCAATTTGAATGCATGTCATGAATAACTTCACCCCAAACCTCTCGCTTTTCCTCTATTAGAGAATAATTTCCTTTCAACTTTCCTTTTAACTTATTTATCTCCATTGAGCATTATGCTTCTCACGTTGTAGTTGGTTATTTTTCTCATCTGTCAAAATAAGTTTGCTTTCTTTTATATTTAATTGTGCCTTTGTTTTTGTTACAGATCTCTTTTTTCTTTTCAACTCATTTCTGATACTTCAAATCTGGTATTACCTTTGTTAAATGGTCTGATGGGTCACTTGAATCAAAACATGTTGGTATAGTAGTGAGGAAAACATGATTTTGAATTTTCTTTTGCAACTCAACAACTTCATTGTTTCTCTATATTAATTGCTCTAGTAGTTACTCCTTTTCCTTTTCAACTCGGGAAAGCTCAGTTTTTTCGGCAAGCTCAAACCCAACCATCTTCAATTTCTTCCTTAAGGACTGCATTTTAGATTTAGTGTTTTGTAGTATCACTTTGATTACTTCTATGGATTCTGGATCAAATCCCAGCTTGACAATCAATTTCTTATATTCTTCATTTTGTATCTATTTAGCTTTTGAATTTGCTTTCTCCTATCTTAATTTATTAGAAACCCTTTCAAGGAGCTTCTCCACTTTAGATATTATTAAATAACTTTTGGCCAGATCATTGTAGATCACTTCCCTGACTTGTTTATGAAAATTTACTTTGTCAAGGAGTGGTAGATCACCTACATTTATAGATAAATTCATCGTTTTAAAATTAGAAACTATAGGAAAATATTGAGAAAAAGGATGCATGAGAGACAATTTGAACTGGTTCTTTTCTAAATCCAGTGCAAAAAGCAACCAAGTTTAATAAACCAAGGTTGATATTGTTGATAGTTCGGTTGTCATGTCATATTTCACCTTATCACATATTTCCTTAATTTGTTGTTAATTTTTCTACAAGACATCTACTTGAGATGGATTCCCATCAGTTAAAAGTGTTGCAAGGTCAGTAGAAGTAGAGGAATAAGTTGTGTACTCTAGATTCTCCAAATACATTTGAAAACTAGGTTGTTTAGAGGGCACTTCTGTCAACTTAATTTTCACATCTTCTTCTTCTTCTCCTTTAACTTTAGCTTCCTTCTGTGACTGTGAATCTTCCATCTCAATTTTTGTCTACTTAGGAGCATTCATTTTCAAATTCTTCTCCCTCAAATAGGGGGCTTCAATATCCATATTATGTTTTACTCTATCACCTAGCCAAGTTTCTTGATTTTATATATTTTCCAACTCTAGTTGGATATTATGTGAATAAGGGGCTAAACCAACATCAACTCTTCTATCATAAATTAAATGATGTGGATCATATTTCCATTTTTCCCCTTTCTAAAAATTAAAGTATTTTAACATATCTTCAATCTGTGTAAGAGCTTGTCTGATATCTACAATGAATGGTCCTACATCCCTCTCTAATTTAAAAATGTATCCTCTACTCTCAAGAAGAAAATGAATTTGGTATATGTTTAGACCTTGTCTTATAACTTCCATAGAAAAGCTTCTCATAAGCAAGAATATTGGTAGGTGATATGGTTGTATCTAATCTCTATAGATTCTTATTTCCATGTAGTCCTCAAATACATACTAATACCCCACTCTCATAGCAGTATTGAGTTGCAGAATTTCCTTTATCTCAGGCAAAATCCATGGAGGTTGTTGATTATTTAAAACAAAATATATAAAATAGCCATAAAAGATGACAAATATTGAGAAAATACCTCATTGTTCTATTTCCATCTAATGACATGGTTCCATTCAACCACTGACCTCATTTGATTATTTGAATCCATCATTTTTAGACTTAGATGGTTAAATTTATCTCCATGTACATATAGAAAAAACGTACCAAAATGGATGGATATCTGAAATAGCCAATCATATGAAAATTATGGAATTGATGTTGATGAAATTAGCTAGATAATAGGAAATATTTAAAACAAAATCAGGACATAGAATTAGGCCTAAGAATCCTAAATCCTATTCAGTGCCTATCCCGGTATCATCCTCCCCAATAAGGAACAAAATAATTTCTAAGATTGTTGTGCAGTCTCGAAAAAAAGAACTATGGGTTAATTTGTTGCCAGTGGAAGAATATGAGACTTTGATGGTAAAATTAATCTAAACAAGTTATCTTTATCATTTTTAGAAAGGGATTTGTATGCAAGGTTGAACATATCATCCAAGAAATTTTTTGGTTTTTCAATTGTACGAAACTCAAAGGCCTCTTGTATCAACTTTGGCATAACTTCAAGAATGTTTTCTCCAGAAGAGGACATAATGAAATTTCTTTGAGGAGCAAGAGAAGGCATAAGCTAAGTTACAAATTCTAGGAAATCGTAGACAATTGGCATAATGGAATCATAAATACCTGATTGGACAAAGCGAAGGAGGTCATTAGTTCACTGAAATGGTCAGGGGCTTCTTGCCAAATTTACATGAGGTCAAATGGGAAATGAGGGTCATAAATATCAGCTTCTCATTCCATTAATGGATTAGGACCATATGTTCATTGAATGGTTGAAGGGTTTTAAGTGGATTTATGAGCTTTCTTCATGTTTACAATTTAACAGAAATATAAAAACCAATGAACAAACGATGATGAGTTACCCAGCAAGTACATAAGGATGTGGAACTAGATGTTTATGTCAGCTTGGTAGTACTTGACTCAGGCACTAGTTGTTATGACTTTACAGACCAAAGGATAAGGCAAAAACAAAAACAAAATACAAAAAAACCCATTTAACCTACATGAAATAGGTAGGAGGAAAAAATAGTTTGATAAACTCACAAAAGTGACATATATTTCTTCTTATGGGTGCCTTTGGTGTTTTGTGGAACTGCCGGGGGTACATGTCATATTAAATGATAGTTGTATATCCTCATATTAGTGTTTTCAATCATACCACACTACAGTGAATGCTCCTAGTTTAAATATCGGTCGTGTTAACCTGTCATAAAACCATTAATTTTGTTGGATTGTGCTAATAGGCCACGATTGGGTCTCAAGTTGTGCACATTTGTTTTTTAATTTTTAATAAAAAAATAATTCATTGGAATTAATTTCAGTCCTTTGACACAACTTCCGACGGTAGAAACGTGTCAACCTTGGTGAGTTCATTGCAATATATTTTTTAAAAAATTGTGATATTGTCGGTCTTGTGACGCAACTTTTGAAAGAAGCAATGTCGTAACCATGGCGAGTTCGTCACAATATATTTTAAAAAAATTGATGATCACGTCAGTCTTTTGACACAACTTCCAATGACACTAACGTCACAACAATGATAGGTTCATCACAATAAATTTAAAAAAAATTGTCAGGCATGTCGGTCTTGAGACACCACTTACGACGATAAAAATGTCACAACCATGGTGGGTTCATCACAATATCTTTTAAAAAAAAGAAATTCCCGTCAGTCTAGCGAGGCCACTTTCAACAATAGGAACGTCACAACCATGGCAAATTTTGACAAGTGTTTGCAATAAACAAGTGTCGGTGCTTCGACGACGTTTCATATTGAAATCTTGACAAACGTGAAGGAGTCAAAATTATGACGACACCATAAATGATGTTTCATAGACTTGCTACAACTACAAAGTGTGAAACACATTACAATATGGTATTGAGTTTGTTTTATTGAACAGACCAATAAATCTTCATTTTTCCACCACCATCCAACCTCTGCTACTACCATAACCAATATCCTCTGCCATCATAAGGCTTCCATGGTAACCATAAAGTGCTTGTCTTTGACCAGTGTCTAAATATATCTCTATTGTATATAGGACCTTTGTGTCCTCTCTATTGCAAACTCATCATTCCACATCACAATTTTAGCCTACAAATAACACTAAGTTTTTTCTTGCAAGAACAATGCAACTCGCTTCGACCTCAAAATTTGTCAAAGCTACTCCCTTCACCTGAAGAACTATCATCATGCACTAGCTATAAACCAAAGTAACAATCATACCTCAAATGAAATGGGAACATGCTTTATTCCAAGGCCTAACATAAATATGGCCATGAAAATTGATTAACTGACTATATTATGAATTTAGTTCAATATACCAAGATACATTAGTGTCATCCTTTATACTTTCTACTTATCTATGAAAGTAATCTAGATATGGGGTGTACCCATCTCAATATTAAATTCTATTTACCTACCAATGAGGTCTTCTAGGGCACCAATGGACAAAAAAATCATGGAGAAAAACACATACCTAGAATTCCCTTCCAGCTACAACACTTCTTACTATGCAAACTTAGGTAGGATGTTTAGATCACAAAAATATTGTAGCACTACAAATTACTAGAAAGATATAATGTCACATGATAGGAATACCATCTTCTCCATTATGTTATCAACCTATTTTACCCCCTATATTTGTGACCCTTCGTCCTCATCATTGTTTGAATTTTTCCAGACCTGGGACCTACTTTTTCTCCGGTTTGACCCCTAGATGCATGGATGGAGACTTATGGGAGCGTCTGAAGCCTCCTAGATGCTCCTATCCCTTGTTTATGGAAGTGTCTAGGGTATTTTTCACTAATTTTTGTGCCAGCATCTAGGGATGACTTCTAGAGTGCCTTAGTCCCTAGGAGATCAGTTCGATTTGTCACCTATTCCAGCTGGCTAGGAATTACTAGTTAAAAGTTTCCATGACTTCTCGTCATCCTGAGTGTCCACATACATCCTCTTGGGACCTCTCTTCTACCTATTTATAATGAGCATTTGAGAGGGTCGGACTAGTTTTTGAGGGACAGAGCTTCAGAGAGCCAAATTTCTGGGCTAGAGATCTTGAGTCTATATTTCCATCTTGCTACTAGTGAGAGAGCTTGCGAGGTATTTGCTACCTTTGTGTTTCTCTTCATGACTCATTTCCTAGATATAGTGGGGAAAATCTTCCAGATCACGGAGAGGAAGCTTTGAGGTGAAGGTATAAGTAATCTAATTTTTATGATTAATGGAAACACATGTTCTTTCCATGTATGAATTTGTATTCAGCATGTTATATGGTTGATTTTATTACATTTTGATCTAACGATCTTCCAAGGAAGGTCACTTGTCATCTCTGATTGGTTTTGATTGTGTGTAGGGATCAACATCAGGTGCAGATGAAGTATATCGCTTGAGTGGAGTGTGATAATCTACATCAAACTCGAAACCCTTCCCCAACCTGCGAGGAGGCCAGGTGTCCTCTTATTTCCTTGTACTGTAGAACCGACTTCTTGATGCATGATTGATCATTTTGGATTGGGGATTTCTTACCCTTCTATTGGTCTTCCTTTCTCTATTTGGTGATCTGATTTGGACACAATATCACAGAGTAATAGCTCCTTGCAAATTTAGATGCAACAGAAGTGGTGTTTTCAATGATAGCCTACTTGCTTTGTGTCTGTTGTTTCTCTGATTTTGAGTGATTTCTCTATTATCCGGTTTGTTGAGTTTTCTCCTATTTTTCTGACTCTTTTTGACTATTTTCAAGGACTATTCTTTGTATATTTTTATTTTTTCCCGACGTGTGCTTAGGTTTTTAAGGAATTTTTTTATTTTTCACCCAAGATGCTCCCACAAGGAGTCATCCACGTGTCTAGGAAATCCCAAACGCTCCCTTGCAGTTAGCGTGAAAGCATTCGGCCACTCTATTCCATGTGTTGTGCATGCATCCAGGATTTTAGAACTAAAAAAATAACTTTTTCTTTCTAAAGTTTTTTCTTTTGTCATTGCTTAGTCTAGGCCTCCTGCTTCCTTTCTAGATCTAATCTAGATCTGTCTCTATGTGCTTGATTTCCTTGGATTGGTTATTCTTCATTTAGAGGAGTTTTTGTCTTCGATTGGGCATTGCTCTTCTTGTCTTTTGTCGATATATTGGAGATTTGTTTGATCTATGGCTTTTTGTTACTAAACAATTGTTGTGCGTGTCTAATTTGATCCATTTTGATCATTTTATCCAAGGTATTCCATTACCCTTTATCTTTCAAGGTTGTCTTGAAGTTTTGTTGGACACTTTGGGTTGAGGCTTTATTTTTGCCTCGAGATCTAATTTTCATATCTAGTTGGTTGTTTTTAGTGACTTTTTAGACCTGATCTATATTTTACTTTCAGAATTTTGTGGTTTTTTCTCACCTTTGACGATTCTTATTGAGTGATCTCTCTTCTCTTGTTTTTTTTTTGTCACAATTGGTGGTGTTGTGATTGGTTGTGATTGGTTGTGATTGGTTGTGATTGGTTGTGCAATTATCATCTAGAAAAGTTTTTTTGAGTGTTTTTTCACTACTTTTTATCACCCTCATTTGATCTTGTTTAGGCCTTCCTGCCTCTAGGGTCTAGTTTTGAGCTTTGTAGAACATTGACCTTTGTTGAGCCATTATGCTATAACACTAGTTTCTTGACATTTCCTTCCTTCTTTCACTTTTTTTCTCTCGGTTTGATTGCTTTGAGTTTGTTTGTTTGATTGGACTTTTTTTACCCTAGTTTTGATGCTTTTGGAGTGCTTTACATTCTTGCTTGGGAAATTTTCTTTGGTATCTTATCGGTTACTTTAATTTTTGGTTTGTTTTTGGGTCATTAATTCACAAAATTTTGGATACTTTGCATTTAAGAAGATTTAGTGAAAGGTGCATCATAATAGGCATTAGTTTGTCGTGAAGGCTATTAGTCTTATGTAGTTAGACTACATTGAAGTGAAAATAAATATTTCATATAGATGCATTAGGGTGACTAACAAGAGTCATTCACAGCATCTTAGTTTCACGGCACATCCCACTTGTGTAGCTAACAGCCACTTAAAATCAATGCGATAATAAAAATAGCTAGATTTTTCTTTTATTCTTACTGGTAGTACATCAACACTAGCTCAGGCTAGGATATTGGAGATAGGAATGTGAATTAACTGCTCCAAGACTACAAAATCAGCTTAGCATCTTGTGGTAGGGAATTAAATCCATTTGTAGTAGTGTGGTCTGGGAATCCCTCCTCACAAAAGGGTCAAGTACAAGGTCACACTTGGGCTAGGTGAGGTGACACAACCCATTTCTCTTAGTTTTAGGTGGTGTGATATAGCGAAATTTTCACGCATACAAATGGTGTTATTAGCATGTGTTGTAACACTTGGGGACCACTTGGGATGAAACTCTCAAGGGAATTTTGGTCTTGTCTCTCACAGTTAAGTGTCCTGCCCTTGTGTGTGGATTTGTCCTACGATTGGCCCCCCAAGTCATGTTATTGTCGATGGTAACCATAATGGCCTATCTCTTAGGGCTCATACATAGGTGCAGGGTTGGGTTCATCTTCTTTGTACCTAGGATAGATATTAGTCATACTCTCTCAGTTCTCTCGGAATGTTCCCCATGGCTAATAAGGGCACTTGCACCAAGTTCACAGCTAAAAGGTTTGGGAAGCAGGTCGCTAGTATAATTGTTCCACCGCCAGCTTATTTTTATATTGGTTTGTGTGTGCTATATTCTAGGACATTTCTAGTGTGTGTTGTTTGGTTTGAGTCAATTCTTTTGGCCTTAGGGTGTTTTCACTAACATAATCGTGTTTAATTTATAATTTATCACCGTGGGTGAATTTGTTCGTTGACAGTCACGTCATCTTCATGGTCTGCCTATCAAGCAAGGTGGATTTATTACTCTTGCACAAAGTGTGCTTGTCGATGCTCAAGACTTATAACAACACATATTCTTGGAGTCTATACTTGGTTCTTTTGGTACTGATCTAATTTCTATTGAGACTTTGGTGGACAATTCTACTGCTCCTGCCAACCCACCTTTGACCGATCCATTGGGACTTGAGTTATTGCGGCTGAACCTTGATGGTTCTGCACCAACCTATACTTTCGTGCCTTTGTCCATTATCTATTCTATGATGGATTCTGAGACCTCCTTAATTTCTACATTGGTAGTGTTAGTTGTCATGTCATAATTAATGCCCCTTAGTGTGGCTATACATACTCCTCCATCCACACCTCTCACTTCTTCTTGGGGGATTCCACCAGTCTCATCTATACCTCCTACAAGTTTCTTGAATGTTTCCATACCCGCACCATCTTTTATGTTGACCATGGTGCCTCAGCCTAGTCATCCAGTAGGATCAGAAGTATTTTCACCTAACTTTGCTCAAACAAAGTTCTTGTTCCTCACAAAGGCATGCTTACTTCTGGAAATACATGGGGGGAATCATTAGTTGATCTTGGTTAGCCTAGGGGAAACATTGCTTCTAGTATGTTGCAAGCTTGTTACAGTTCACTCTTTGGAGGGGCGCCACTTACCAATACTTTTCCTGGAGGAGCTAGTTTACCTGGCGTAAACCTCGTTGCCAGTGTCATCTCTCACATGGGTTATCCTCCTTATGTCGGTCTTACAGCATAGAGTGGTCGTTCTTTTACTCATGGTTACAACCCCATAAGAAACCATGCTCTTGGGGGTCCTTTTCTGTCTAGAGTTACATACGTTGGGGGGAACATCCATTTACTAATCATTATGGCCCACAACAGTCTTATGTCAGGGTGAACCCTTTCTTTAACTAGCAAGTGCAACATTCTACTCCTTACATGGGGGCACCGCCAGGTTTGTTAGGGGATTCTCCTACCTTCCATCCATTTAGTCAACTCCATAATTTTTTCCTATCTTCTCTTTATTTACCAGACTTGGAAAAATTGACTAATGACCCCATCTGTCATGATCCCTAGTGGCCACCCATGCCCGCTAAATTGTCGCCAGATATTCCCAAGTTTGAAGGGAAGCCTTAGGAGAATCCATCCACTCACATTACCACCTATCACCTATGGTGATCATCTAATTATTTGGTGTATGATTCTATTAAACTTTTTTTATTCCAATGTACATTAACTAGGGATGTTGCAAAGTGGTATATCGAGTTATATATTACATCCTATAGTGACTTTTCCTCCCTAGCTCAAACCTTCTTGACACACTTCCAGTTGCCTACTCAGTATGATATCGACTTTGACCTCTTGTCCAACTTCAAACAAGATGATGCCATGTTAATTTCTAATCACATTCATGAGTGGCATTGTTGCAAGAGGTTAGTGAGAACCAAGTTACTAGATGAAATATTACATAAATGGTTCATTGATTCTCTCTGACCTCCGATTTCCAAGGATGTGTCTATGTTTCAAGTTGTTACTGATTAACAAGCCATTTTAGCTACCCGACATTTGGATATTATCTATTCACAGTCAGGTACGCTCTATGAAGTGTTTCTTAATGCCCTAGGCCTTCTTGACCCTCCAAAACCTGTTCCTATCCCATATGTCGATGACGTGATCAGGTTTGTTTATGATTCCATGAGCCAACTTTCTACCCAAATTGGGCAATTGATTATAACATCTTAATCCCAAATAAGTGTATCTGGCTCTCGTAAATCACCCTCTCCTAAGAAATCCACTAATGTTCTAATGGTGAAGTCCACTTAACTGAAGAACAACAAATAATATAGTGGTAAAAAGAATAATAAGAGAAATAAACAAAAGAACCAAAATGATCAAGAATCCAAAACTAACCCTCAGAATTAAGGGGGAGGGGGCAATGAACATCGTCATAAAGTCAAGTTCCCCTGTAAAAATTTTGAAGGCGACCACCTCACTCATGAGTGGCCTCAAACGGGTGAAGTCCATCAGAACCTTTCACCACCATCTTCTCAACAGCCTGTTGTTTTGACTCATTTGTTCCCTACACAACCTCAGCAATATATTGTTTCTAAGCCTCCTCTACCTCTCCAAGGAGGCAATGAGGGGTCATCTTCTCATCTCCCCCATAGTTCACCCATATTTATGTGCAAGGAAGACGTAAATGTGACTACACGAGCTAATTCCTATGATGTACCTAAGTTGAGTTCTCTCTCTAAGGACTCCCCTACTCCACCTACCTCCATTGGACCCCTCACTTTGGATAAGCCTGTGGAACATGTCTATCACCCCCCCAAGGGTGTTATTCATAAGATTACACACAATACTTTTGCTAGGGCCACTCAGAATTACAGTATTATTGAAGATTTTTCCTATGATCCTTGTGTCATGTCTGCCTTAGAGGTCTTGCAAAGTTGTCCTCAGTAGGGTAAGGCCCTGCTGTCTGCCATTGGTGGAGTCGAACTGTTTGACTCTAGTCTCATCACCTTTAATGCCGACAAAGCCGCTCCTTTCATTTCCCAACATATCACTTTCCATATTAGTGTGTGTGTTCTCCACAATAATATAGAATGCACTTTGGTGGATGAAGGCTCTTCCATGTGTGTTATGTCAGTATCCTACTAGAAGGCTCTTAGATCTTCGGCGCTCGCCACGTCCAACACCGCACTCCAAGCCTTTAAATGTCACAACTTTGTACCTAAAGGGGTTCTTCCAAACGTTTCCATTTAGTGAGGAGGGAAAATTGTATATGTTGATGTTGTAGTTGTCGATGCCTCATTAGATTACAACCTACTCCTTGACCGTATTTGGTTTTATGTGATGGTCGCAGTTGTCTCATCTATATTTCGTTTACTTTTATTTCCTCATGAAGGCATAATTGTCACTATCGATCATCTTGACTATTGTGTGTCGTCAGCCCATATTTCCACCGCAAAGAATTATGTACCACTTGTGGGAGATCACCCAAGTCAATTTTAGTGTTAGAGATGGACTCTTTAAAAGTTCCACTCTTATGGGAGTTTTTCCTCAACTCCTTCCTCCCAACACTCCTTCTACTCCTACCACTCCTCGTTGCCATATAATCTCTTCTGACACTTGTGGACCCCAGCTTCTTGACAATCCTTGGGTGGTGTCACCTACTCCTATGGAAGTTGATTAAGCTAATGAGCATGCTCTACCACCTGTTGTTGTAGCAGAGATTGCCTCTCCAACAATCCCGTCAATACCTCCTGAAACTGGTCAGAAACTCCATCATAATATGGAATATTACCAGGTTTGTTTCCCCACATGGGCCATCACTACACTTGTTCCACATGACTCCCTTGATGACAAACCTCTCTATCCAATCAACTCAGTAGTCATGGATCAACCCACTAATAATCATAGGGAGGATATGCCTCTTTCTGCCTCTAGTCTCCCTGATTTAGAACAAGCAAAGCTTGGAAACATAAATCTTGAACCAATTTAGGGGGAATATCCTCGGCCCTCCTTGGAAGTACCACCAATGGACTGATTCAAGCATTGGGATTCTACTGCTGAACTTGATAACAAATTATCCAATTCCTTTCCACCTGTTGATGAGCATCTTGTACCCCCTTTATGTCTTGATCCTCCCATATGTCCTCGGGTTAATTTAGAGAGAATGACTATGTTGGAATGTCCTTGGAATGTTCAACCTTTCCGGATTGGGCAATTTGATTTCCTTTGGCATGGCCCCACATCAATGAACCATATGGTCCCCTTACCCTTCATGATTTCATGTATCATAACCCTAATCATGTGCCTGACTGTGGGCACACTTTGACATGACCTACTAGATTGTGTTTCGCTTGTGCATATTGTAAATAGGAGTGTGATTCTTTCTCTTCTTTTTTGGTTTGGTGTGTGATGTGAGTATTTTTCATGCCCTACTTATGCCAAAATTCAAAATATTATAAAATTCAAAAAATCAAAAATATATGGTCTTGTTTTTACCTCATCCATGTTTATTTCTTTCATTATGTGATTTAGCCATGGTTCTAGTATTTCTAGATGGTTTTTACAATATAGGGTGGAATTTCTATTGTGACATCCATTGGACCTTAGGTGTGTTTCTCTTGAACCTGGCATATAGGGGTAGGCCATTTTTGTCGATATTGCACTTTGACTATCAGCACCTTTTTTATGCCTTAGGTCTAACCCCGTCAAGTGGTGACTTTCACCACTTCCTTTATGCATATCATCGCTTGGTGGTAGAGCTTATCTAATCATGGATACCTTAGTATAGCACCCCCTTGCCATCTTGGTGTCCATGTAATTAATTTTACTCCTTTTTTGGAATCCATCCTTCTAACCTGCCATGACCAAGAATTTGAGCCTCGTGTCCTCTTCTTCATCTCTTTTCTGGTTGTACTTGAGGAGGATTCCACCATTTTTATCCCTTGTTATTGCCACTTTTTATTAGCCTACTTTTCATGATGAGACTTGGTTTCGTCATTCCATCGTCATCATCTACTTGACCTACCATCCACTTTCACTTGGTGTTTACCCTTTCTTGGAGGAACCGCTATAGTGAGTAGTCCTATTAGCCAACCTCTTCTCCTCTTTATGTCATGAGTAGTTCCAAAACTATCAAAACCAGTTGCTACCCTCGATACCACTCATTCCTCCAAGAGGATTTTCTTTAAGCTCTTTTCAAACTCCTTAATTTAGAAAATATTGTTGAGTGAATTTGTCTACTTCACGCTCATTAAATTACCTGAAGTCTCATCTAACCAATATAATTTTAACCCTTTTCCAAAATAGGATAGACTATTTATGAAAAAGGAATACCCTATTCTATTGTGGCTAGGAGGTTCCCCCTTTTATAATTTTATCCCTTTTTCAGGATTGGGGGACAAATTTACGAAAATGGAATTTATAAAAAGAAAAGGGAGGGAACATTTATTTCCATTAGTCATCAAATGGTAGCATCCTTTGTGTCACCCTTGAACATGGCACCTGTGCGTTTCATTATCCCACAGTTGGGTTTAAGCTTGCCTAAGAGTCGTACCATCCATATGAATCTCCTTACTCCTTCATCTAGTTACTCTTCCAGTCATATGGAGCATGTGTCGATGCCTCATGCATTGTTGCATGATATCACATGGTGCTCATTAATCATGCTTCCAAGTCACTCTTGTGTCATGCCGCAATGTGTTCAAGGTAAGCCTCAACTTGTGTCAGCCATCTGCAGTAGCCTATTAACCTTTTTGAGTCGACCATCCCTATGTTAGTTTTACTTCATCACTTCATGACTTCATCCATACATCACATCATCTTAGTTTGTTCTATGTTGATTGATGGGGGATACATCAAGGCCCTCCTTCAATGGATCCTCTCTTGTTGACTTAATCGCATTATCCAGCAGCTTGATCTAGGAACCAGTAGTAACCTTGGACCTTGCAGACCTTAGTGGGATGCCACCTCATGATCTACAATGGGTTTACATCACTGGCTACGGATTGATAGATTTCATTGGTGTTCAACATCAACTCATTTATTCACACTTAGTGGATTGTACTAGGTGACTTGGGGTCCATTTCCTCATTGGTTGATTCCCTCACGTCTATTACTGGTTTACCTCATTGGTTGGTAATCAGGCAGTTTCTACCATGATCGACATCAACTCACTTATTCACATGATTTAGATTCATTATATCGAGGTTATCTCGAATACCCTGGATTAGGGACACCTTACTCTTATATGAAATCATCCCAATCTACGCTAGAGTTAAGTATCATTTATGTCCTTTGAGGGATTTCTAGTACACTTCTTTGTCTGTCATGTATCCATAGTCCTACTGATGTATACTGTGACATAGATCCATGATTGTATTTGTCAATGGTTGTGCTCTATTTATTGAGTCACATGGATCCACTATGTATGTCTTTGTTACCATGCTTTGGAATTTCATATCATGGATCTACAGTGTATGTTTTGCGGCCATATTCAGTATCTTCTTGTGACCGAGCATGGGCATGCCCATCTCAGGGATGTTATCAGCAAAAATGAGACTTCAGCTCCAAAGTCCTCTAATATACATCCTTAGCTTTGTTTCCTCACTCCCGTTGTGAACTCTAAGCTTTATCATAATGTATTTATGTCATCAACTTCTCTTCTGACCTCATACATTAGGGTAGATTTGTTATCATCCTATTTTACCCCCTTGGATCAGTGACCCTTAGTCCTCGTGGTTGTTTGACTTTTCCCAAACCTGGAACCTACTTTTTCTCTAGCTTGACCCTCATACACATGGATGGACACCTATGGGAATGTATTGAGCCTCTTAGACACTCCCAACCCTTGTTTATGGGAGCGTCCGGGTTCTTTTTCACTACTTTATGTGCCAGCGCCTTGTGATGACTTCTAGAGTGCCTTAGTCCCTAGAGATCAATTCAATTTGTCACCTATTAGAGCTGGACAGGACTTATCAGATAGAATTTTCCATGACTTCTCATCGTCTTGAGTATCCACATACATCCTCTTAGGACCTCTCTTCTACCTATTTATGCTAATTATTTGAGAGGGTCATACTAGTTTTGGAGAGACAGAGTTTTGGAGAGCTGAATTTCTGGGCTATCTTGATCTTATGCTGCCATCTTGCTAATAGTGAGAGATAATGGGAGGTCTTTGCTAGTTTTTTGTTTCTCTTCATGACTCATTTCCTGGATATAGTAGGAAAACTCTATCAAATCATGGAGAGGAAGCTTTGAGGCGAAGGTATAAGCATTGTAATCTAGTTTTTATGATTAAAAGAAACACATGTTCCTTCCCTGTATGAATTTGTATTCAGCATGCTCTATGGTTGACTCTATTACTTTTTTATCTAACTATCTTCTGAGGTAGGTCACTTATTGTCTCTGATTGGTTGTTATCGTGTGTAGGGATTGAGATCAGGTGCGGACGAAGTATATCACTCGAGTGGAGTGTAGGAATTTACATCATACTCAAAACCCTTCCCCAAACTGCGAGAAGGCTTGGTGTGCTCTTATTTCCTTGTAGTTTAGAATTGTCTACTTCATGCATGATTGATCATTTGGGATTGGGGTTATCTTAACCTTCTATTGGTCTTGCTTTCTCTATCTGGTGATCTGATTTGGACACAAGATCATGGAGCAACATCTCCTTGCAAATTTAGATGCAACACACTCATTCAAATATCGGACATCTTTATAACATTTTTCTTCAATATTTGCCTTGGATACCCATACTTCTTGTCATTTTTTAGAGTAGCTAATTATAAAAAAATAAATACACCTACATATTGATTTACCTAGGATTAATATGTACATATAATCAATTCAAGCTAATATTACCAAAACTCAAACCAATAATCTATGTGTGTGTTTCTCTTATCCTCACTAAAGCATTAATTATTTCAAAAGGATTTTTTTGGCTTCTGGAGAACAAGATTGTACTAAGTCTAAATATATGACTCTAACATGTATTATTCCAATAATTAATGTGTCATTTTCTTCATCAAGTTCTAACATAATTTGGTTAGTAAACTTATATTTCCAAGAATTCCATGTCGCAATCCAATTCAAAACAATATATAAGCTATGGTGATACCCTTCTTGTTTCATCTTCCTAGAAGCAACTCTTCCTACAATCATATTGGGTCATATTCTCTTCATTATCTCACAATTATGGCTAATGGGTCTACATACAACACGAGCTACAAGAATCCTCTACTCGATCCTCTCTAATAACTTCCTAATGAATGAAACAATCAACACATGTTGTCAAATCATAAATGTTGTGTGTTTGGAGAGTTCTTAATCCAAGGTGAGAAGAATTTTGAGCAATGTGTGTAGAAACCAATACTAAAGTAATATGTGGATTTTAGTTGGAACATTACCATAAATTTGAGTTTTTAAGTTTCCAAAGCTTCTCCAAGACATCAAAACCCAACTCCACCTCTCCGTTGTACTTACAATTTTCTTGTAATTGATCCTACCAAGATTTTAGGGGGAGAGCTTCAGGTTACATTCATCATACCCACATGCCATTCAAACCTAGAATCTCCTTTCTTTGTTGACTTTAATCTCCAAGATGATGCATTACAGGTTACTTCGCAAAGGAACAATGGGAACAACAAATGATAGCTAATGTGGTAGTAGTACGACTGACCAATTCACTGAAACCTTTGCAAATGATGTCCCTTCATAAGTAATACTTCAAATACACCATTAGCTTATGCCTACAACTTCCTTCATGATGGCTTCACTGCATATTTAATATAGATTGCAAATTGAGTGAAAATTTATAACACTCCTATGATTTCTTATACTTTTCACTCTTTTCAATTTTCATTCTATAAGTTGACCATCATATCTCCATGCATCAAGCTCTGGACTGGGTTTTTCTAGTCTCACATAATTATTATCAGGTTATGACCAACTCCTATATATTTTCGAGTTTATATTCTGGTTACTTCAACTTTATCAATTGCATGAAAATATGAGACCTCCATCAATATTTTTTCATTCCATGCCATTATTCCAGCTCTTAGTTCATTACAATCCATTTTTTCTTATCCATGGGATTCCAAGGAAAAATAATTGTGAAACTTGCAACAAGATTTCTTTCACCTATGTTTGGATATGACATAGATAAATATCAAATATTTCATTCCACAATCTATCCTTATTTGACTTTTTAATACATCCCTTCTCAAAGATTCGATACCATGACTTTACCATTCATTCTTCTCTGGCCCAAAATTTACACAGTGTCTCATTGTTTATGACCTCATCCTGAGACATTGGCAGGAATGCTTTGAATAGTGAATGGATCCTTTATAAATCAGCAGCCTTATTCCCCAAGAGGCTTGCATATATTCCTTTATCAATCATATGGAAAAAAAAAACTCATCTTTAATCAATCCAAAAAAACTTAGAACCAATCTAATATACTCTTCAGTGTCTCGTAATCGTGGGCCCTCCTGTGATGGATTCAAGCCCATACGAGCACTAATACGATGTTAAGTTGGAGAGTGTATCCTTATTACACACAAAAAAATTGTCAAGTTCTCTATTGAACAATGTAATTGTAAAAATATAAGTACAATAAGCTTGGTATAGTCAAAGTATCTTAGACACACAATCTTTCAGTTAATTCAATGTCTCAACCTCACACCAAACTAGAAAGCTAACTAGTTGGAGAGAATATTTAAGACAAACTGTGAAAAAACCTCCTAAATGATAGGAAAAAAATCCTTCTCGGAGAATTGAAATATGGTTAATAATGATCAATAATATCAATATTTAAATATGATCTCAGACACATAATACAAGTATGAGTTATATACTCTAGTGATTGGTGTGTTTCTCAAAATGATGGAAATATGTAATTCATTCCATGCTCAACATGGAGTTGATATGTGTGTTTGTGTGTGTGTGTGTGTGTGAGTGTGCGTGTGTGTGTGTGTGAGTGTGCGTGTGTGTGTGTGTGTGGGTGTGGGTGGGTGGGCGAGGGGTGGGTATAAAGAATCAACATAGATCCATTTTAACCTGGGTGTTATCAAGTGCATAGAGGGATCAAATCTCTTGAGGTTAAAACCTCTTTTAGAGTGAAAATTTTGATGAAAGGCTTGCACCTCAAGAGATTTGATCCCTTTTGGAACTTTATAGATATAGTTTTAAGATGGACCTAAGCTAATAATATGTTACATTTAACATGTTTGACACCCTTGTGATCCAATAATTCGAATTCAATTTTCACAAATACGATCCCCCAGAGAAGTTTTAATTTTCGTCTATTGTTCTTCGGCATATTTTTATCTTTTTTATCAGAATTAGGCAATGGAATTTTTTATGAGGTTGTTAATTTTTAATAGATATTTTAGAAATCAATAGGAGGTCTAATGGAAGAGAGAAACACCCACTTGAAGGAGGTGTTAACTACTAAAAGTGGGTGACCCTTAGGAGAAGTTTTTCTCCTATCCATCTCCTTCAGCTAGTAGCCCACAACCTCTGAGAGCCACTTTGAAGCTCATGTGATGTTCCATTCATATATCCATTGCCTATATCATTCATATTTTTCCTCTCCCATTTTTTAAGAGCACATGTTGGAAGGTGGGCTTCTGATCAAAAGGCACATTATTAATTTTTCTATCAAGTGCTTATGCTTGTTTGTACTTGGGAATTTTGACATGGATCATGGGGTAACTTAGAAGAAATAAGGATCTTTGTCATACTCTTGTTCCCTAGCCTTAAATGGGGGGTTAATTTAATCCTAGTCCTGTGGGACCTCCCCTAATCACCCATGGCTTCAAGAAGTGGCATTAGCTTGGAAGTCGTGATTGATATAGCATAGCCACATCTATCCCTATTCCATACTTACCACTTTTCGTATTACATTATGAGCCCCTACTCCACCTCTCTTCTTTGGGTCAACTAATCATTGGTTCATTATATTTGGCACTCACACATCCTCATACCTTCAGCAGGGCCTATAAATGCCCCTTGGGAAGCTAATGCAGCTAAAAGAAAATAAAAGAGCATATGATGGACACAACAAAAATAAAAGAAAAATTAAAATGCAAAAGATAGTTGAGACTTACAAATTATCATGTGGGAAAAATCCAAGCCTGAGCTCTACCTCTATCATATGGCCATCACCCGGTTCCTAGGCCAATGTCACCCTATCTCATAAAAGAAAATGAACCCTTGCATGGCCCTTTCCTTGATGGGCGATGAAATGTGCCATCCTAACTGGGGTAATAACTATTATAAATTATACAATTCAAGCTCTTATTCCTTGAGCTACGAGCAGTGATACAAGGAAATTTTAAGAAAAAGTAAAATGAAATATGGGGGGGTGGAAAAAAAAGGCCGAGGTAGTTCATGCATCCATAATTTCTCCCTCCTCACATCTATACAACCAAAATTAGGTATTCCATCATAGTTGATCCCTTTTACCATGTCACTTTTCCATGGATTTTTTTCCTTTCCATTCCAACATTATTCATATGGAACCTCTCAATTTAAGGGTGGACCAAGGACATGTGTCTTCTCTTTGGGGGTATAGAAAACCTAATAGGGTCATCCATTAACCACTTCTACCTATGGAGGTAACACCATTACATGACCAAGGCCCCAATTTTGGAAGACAAGCCATATATGAAGTCTTATTATGCCTATTTCTTTCAATCTTGGTTCACTTAGATGCAATAATGATTAATGTACCTGATGATGAAAGTTACAGCACTGGATATTGTGTATAATTGGTAGGTGATTCCATTTATAGGTCTAGGCAATTTAATTGGGGTCCAGGTCCTCTAGAGGGACATAATGACACCCACTGGTAATGCATTGAGAGCCATGGGACTCCAGACAATTATAGAGAATAATTCATAGCCATGGGCACCTTTAGTTCCCATAGCTTCTAAACTTTTCCCTATATTATTCATGGGATGATACACCTAGACCAACATGCCCCCAACTGGCTTGGCAGTACTACAAGGTCAGGTTGTTGATCTAGGTCCCATATGAGGTTTTTCTCATGCCTTGAGACATGGGGGGGATAGAACCATCTTCAATGCCCTCAACATTGGAGCATAGATAGAGATTTTATCACTTGGAGACCCATGAGACTAGGTTTCGTGCCCCAAACCCATATTTGGGGTCCACAAGATTATTTGAACCGGGATACAAGGATCAACCCCTATATCTTGATTTTAGAGGCCTTTTACACTTTTCATGGCACCAAAAGGCCTCAATTTCAACCTCATAGCAGCCCACACAAGCACTACATCAACTATTTGGCTAGCATTTGTAGAGATAAAGTTAAAATTGTAAAAACTACTAGCTCGGCTTGTGACCTAGGCCTTTCTTACACATTATTTTATCACTAGTGGGGCTTGTAGGCTAAAATAGGTTATGTTAGAGCACATATGTATTGGAAAGACATCATTTTATCTCTCATCATCATTACACTTGGAATTCATCCTCATAGATGAAACTCATACTTGCTCTTTTTTGGATTATATTGGATCTTGGATGCATTTTGATATGTGGAGCTGATTTTTGGACATTCTTTAGAGACATTATTTGGATTAATGGAAGGATCGCTTGCATATCAGCTTGTAGGTACCCTTTAATATTGAAGATCATTTTATATGTCTAATGTATGGAATGATTGATTCTAGTTCATGCTAAAATTGTGCCCTAATTTTATTGAAGATCAATTGAATGCTAAGCTAGATGAATATTGCATTCATTACTCACACATGACATGTGATAATTGTCTTACTAGTGAACTCCTAGTCGTTGTCCCATAAAACTCCATTATTCCTTTGAGTGGGTAAATTCTTGAAATTTGTTGCTAGGGCGTCAAATTGTAACCTGCTTAGAAGGGTAGCTAATCCAAGACATAATTTACTCCATATGCCCAAAGGGCAAGGCACTAATCCAAATTATTGGCGATTATTCTTACTTTATCTCCATATTTTTAACCTCTTAAATTTTGGTCCTTTCAAGGCTAGAGAAGGAGCTAGGTCTTGGTGTGAATTTCTATGGAGGAGGGATTTGGCTAGTTGGAGAGCATAAAAATCATGTAGATATGGCTTTCCATAAAACCTAACAATTTGATAAGAATCCACTTCAATTTCATCCATAAATTTTCTTGCCCTATGTGTTTTCCGTAAGAAGGAAACCCTATATTTTCTTCTCTAAACTTAAGGACTTTCTTGAAGGTTTCATGAACCTTGGCTTAACTAATATACATTGTAAGAAACCTTTTATCCTTTCCTTGAACTTGAGTTATTCCAACACTTTTCAAATCAATCAAAACCTAGGTCTTGTGCCTCTATTTCAAGGAATCTTCATAGAAAGTGAATTGCTTCCTTATGAAGCCTTGAACCCAAATTTTGTATTTCTAGAATACCTCCTAGTGAGATCATTTCATACTTTAAACTTTGAATACCTATTGTAAGTGATCTCCTTCCTACTGGGACTCCTCCCATCATTGAAAGTATGTAAAGAGCATGGGGGTTTTGGTTGTGGTGATAGTGAGCCATTACCCCATTGTTGCTTTTTGGTCTAGTTTATACCTTTTAAGGTTTACCTCTCCAAGATATGTTACATTTTGAGGCAATCGGAAGTACCTAAGATAACCCCCTAATCCTAAGAATGAAGAAAATTAGATAAGTGCAAGCCTCCAAGATATGGGGTCAAAGGATTATCCTTCCACCCCTCGAAGGCTTAGAATTTTCTTGGGTAGGATAGTATATTTAATGTGTTAACACTTAATAGAGAATACCATCTTGAAATTTAGAATAATTTAGACTCTCAAAAAAACAAGTAAAACCACCAACCTCCTCCTTAAGAAGATTCTAAATAATAAACATTTAAACCAAAATCTCCACTATTGAATTCCAAACGTTAGGGCATAATCCCACCATGATGAGGAAAAATTATTTCATATATTCAAATAAGTGCATAGGCATGCAAAAAACATGGCTTTAGTCTCTTCTCATTACCACTTTACTATACAATTATGCTTCCTTTCCATCTGCCATGTGACTCCTTAAATACATTATAAATGCTTTTATCTTCATTAAAAAATCAAGGAATTGGTTGATTATAAACCTTACCATTTACAACAATAATTATGACTTTTAAAGAAGTGATTTGTTTGTAAAGCCATCTACTAAGTGTTTATTCTCTCTTAACACATGATAATCATTTATGGAAGTGAATTAAATGTTTCTTGTATTGCTTAAGTTATCATAGATGCTAATAGATTATCAACTAAGATAGTATTCATTGTCATCTAGCTTATTATGGCATTTGAACAGCCTACCAATATTAGTGACTAAATACAAGAGTTGATGCAATCTTCAAGCCTTGTAATAAATCATAGGCTTGTACTTGATTATGCCGAGAGACACATTCTACAACCTAGTATAATGGATATGTGTAATGCCTTTCATGTTGAACTTGGTGTTGGCATGTGTCCCTTCTACATATGGTGTTGTGTGTGTGTGTGTGTGTGTGTGTGTGTGTGTGTGTGTGTGTGTGTGTGTGTGTGTGTGTGTGTGTGTGTGTGTGTGTGTATGTGTATATTTTATTCTCTAAGTAAAAAAATCATATTATCTATAATCATAGGCAAAATCAAACATACATGGTTGATTCGTTATTGCAATGACATGTGCATTCTATATTCAAGTATGATGGATGTGTAATTCCTTTTGTGCTCAACCTAGACATTTCCTTTCTAAAATATAAATAAATATTCACTAAATACAAAGACAATGTCAATTATAATAAAAAACAAAAATAAATATGCATATGTGGCTTCTTCTTCTTCTTCTTTTAAATATTACAACCCATTATGAAAGAGGCTTGTAATTCATTTCGTGCTTAACATCAACTCGACATGTGGTATTAAAAAAATAAAAATGAGAACAAAACAAAATATTCACTCATAGATAAATTCATAGATAAAATATTTCAATATCCGTATTAAATAACATAATTTTGTATCAATTTTTTATAGAGATATAAAATAATTGAAATTAAAAAAATCCTTAAGTTTATTTGAGTGTGAGGAAGATGTGCAAATATTTTTTTATATTTTAATGTAGGCTTTTAAATAAAATATTTGAATGTACATGTTAATTAATATATTTTAATATCAATTTCATATATATGGAGAGAGAGAGAGAGAGAGAGAACCACCTTTAATGTTAAGTACAAATAAAATATTCTAATTCCCAAGTGAAATAAAATAATTTTATACCAACTTTGTGTGTGTAGTTGAAAATAAGAAAAATTAGATACTTACTAATAAGAAGGAGATGTGTAATTTATTCAATTTTTAATATGAAGTTAATAGGCATTTAAAAATATTAATAACAAAAACAAAATTAAGGTGGGTCATGAATAAAATATTTCAATATGTATAATTATGTAAAATGTTTTAGGGCTTGTATTTCAAAATATACTATCAATTTAAAAAAATATTAATGGAGACAAGGTGGGCCATAAATAAAATATTTCAATGCCCATGTTGAGTAAAATATTTCAATATCAATGATGTATATATTAAATAAAACAATTAAAAAAAAATATTTCAATGTCAATGTTGAGTAAAATATTTTAATGCGAACTATGTATATATTATATAAAGCAATTGAAAAAAAATATATGGTTAAAAAAATTCACATAGTCTATCTATTCTATGTTTTTGAGAAAGGTATATTACAATTAGGTAATCATTTGTTGGAGTTGCAACTTTAAACTATGAGTCTACAAAATCAAAATGCCAAAGGGAATTTTCAAAGTGTCGAATACATTTATGCTTTGAAATGTGCAAATTAAACAATGAAAAATTACAATCTCATGAAGAATTTCTCGTCGGAATATTTTTATTGTTAAGATGGAGAGTATATAATTATTACACAAAAAAATGAGTTGAGCACTCTATTCAACAATGTACTTGTACAAATATAAATACAATAAGCATAGTCTCATGATAGATAAGCTATCTTGGAGAGAATCCTTTAGTTGAGAAAATATATGAACCTCACACCAAACTAGGAAGCTAACTGGTTGAAGAGAATCTTCCAAACCAACCAGGCCTCAACAACCTCCTAAATGATAGGAACAGACTCCTTCTCATAGATACTATAACTATACCTCATAATGATCACTAATCTCAATAATCAAATATGATCAAACATGCACAAGACAATTATGACATATATACTCTAATGTTCCCCCTTAATGACTACTTGTCTTAATCTCCATTGCTTGATGTCTTCATCTCCATGTTCTCTATAGCATACACTCGACAACAAATTGAAGAACCTCCTGATCAGTAATGTCTATCTCTGATCTAACCTGGTGCTTTGACCTTGTACTTGGATCATGCAAACATCACCAAACTATTGAAATCCATTTACAGGAATGACCATCCATCATAATGCATGGGTAACAGGTGGTTGCAACTAACAATATACTAGGATATCCTTCATTACGTGGTTCATTCAACATATTTATGAACTTCCCCTGAATCCAAAACTTTACATCCCAAAGTCTATAACCAACAATATTGTCCATCCAACATATGGTCCACTCCTCCAAGTGTTAAATAACTTTGTAACATAGGTTACTGAACTAAACTAGACAAGATATCCATGTGGTCATCAAGGTCATGTGATAAAGGGGTATGCATGCCTATCTAGGTCTTACAACTATATTCCCTTTACATTTTACATATATATGGAGACACAAAGTACATACTCAAACTCTTATAGGAGTAATACATAACATCATAGACTTGATACAACTGTAAAGTGTGTGAAACACATTACAATATCATCTTGAGTCTGTTTTGTTCAGCACACCACTCAATCTTCATTTCTCCACCATCATGCAACGCATGCTACTACCACAACCAATATTCTCTACCTCCATATTACTTCCACAGGAATTATTAAGTGCTTCTCTTAGACTAAACTCCAAAGATCTCATTGTTATATCTAGGACTTCTCTATCCTCTTTGCTACAAACTCATCATTCCACATCAATACTTCAGCCACAAACAACATTTGGTTTTCTCCTGCAAGAACAATGCAACTCACTTCCACCTTAAAAAATTTCCAAGCTCCTCCCTTCACCTAAAGAGTTATACAAGGTGTATCCGTCTCAGTCTTATATTCCCTACAACTATCAAAGTGGACTTAAAGTGCACCACTCGAAAAACTATGTAGACTTATGAATGATGTTTATATCAAGAAATATTGTAGCACTACAACTTACTGGCAAGATAATGACACATGACAAGAATACCATCCTCTTATATATTTGTTCACATATTGGACATATTTATAGTGTATAGATTCAATATTTGTCTTGGATACCCTTACTTCACCTATCATTTTTTAGAGTGGATAATTATAACAAAATAACTACACCCGCATATTGAGTTACCTAGGATCAATATGTAGGTTTAACGAATTCAAGAAAATATTACCAAGACACAAATTAGGAATATATATCTTTGTTCCCCTTATCCTTTCTAAAGCATCCATTATTTTAAATGGCCTTTGTTTCCTTGTAGAGAAATGAAATTGTAGTCCACTTATATGAATGCATTTATCCTTCCTATAGTTGATGTGTCATCTTCTTCATTGAATTCTCCAACTTAAGTTCATTAGTAAACTTATATTTCCAAGAAAGCCATCTCATAGTATAATTCAAAGCACTAGATTGAGCTATGGAAATTCCCTTATCATTCCTTATTCTTGCAAATAACTCTTCTAGTAATCATATTGGGATAGTTAATGGGGTTGCATATAGCTCGAGATATGGGTCTCCTCTACTCAATCCTCTAGTAATTTCATCATGAATGTAGCAATAAACAAATGATGGTAGACCATAAAAGTTGTGTCTTTAGAGAGTTCTTAATCCAAGGCGTAAAGAATTTGTAGGACTTCATTTTGAAACCATTGTTAAAGTAATGTGCTAGGTCCAGTTGGAAAACTACCACAACTTTTACATTTTAAATTTTTTAAGCTTCTTTAAGACATCAAAATACAACTCCACGTCTTCTTATGTTCTTATAGTTTAACAATAATTCCTTGCCATGCTTTTGGGGGCATAGCTTCAAGCTTCATTCATCGTACCCATATGTTACTCATCCTGTAGAAAATGGAACTCAAATGTGGAATCTCCTTTATTTGTTGACTCTAATATGCAAGATGATGCATCACTAGTTATTTCAAAAATGCATGAGGGGAATAAACAATGATATCTAATGTCACACACTCGACACCCTCATACCATATTAGGGATATGGTGCATAATTAGACCCAAAATTCATGGTATACTATGAGATGGGGTTATCTACAAATCCTCTTTATTTTATTACCTCAACTTGCAACTTCAATGTCACCATCATCCTCTACTTGTTGAGATATTTCCAACGATATAACTTTGTCTTAATCTAAGCTACGAGCACAAAGTTATGCCCCTTTAAAATGTTTCCCCTTTTAAAGGACCGCATCAGCATCTATATGTTTTGTGTGGCTAGCACATGGGTTCCATGCCCACAGAACACCTCTAAGATAGTCCACATTTCAGGCCCATGTTGCATATGGGGCCTCATCATATCGAAAAATTCTAAACCATGTAAGGTTAAATCCTACCAAGGCTCTGCTAGTCGATATGGTCAATATCCAATATGGGCCCCAAGCCCTCGATATTCCAATATCTAATATGGTCGATATCTATTATGGTTGATATATGACATAGTTGATATCCAATATATGTCAATCCCGAAAATCCATCGATAAGTTGGGACCCACTCAGTTTGCCACCTCATCATTCTACCAACCCATCACAACTTTCTACACGCTAACTAAAATGTCTATCGCATGGGCCCACTAACATGTTTTTATCAGGATATCAAAATATCATATTTTATCCATGAGGAGGTCCTCCTAAAATCTCGATATGTCAATATACTAGTATTCCATCTTAGCCACCACATTAGTCACATGCAACCAATCAACACCTGACACTTGGCACACGCTGACATGTCCCCTGACATGTGGCACCACTACTGTATGCCACATGTCACTCACCACTCACTCCAAAGATAGGCCCAAAGGCACTGGTTGTAGGTGACAAATTTCTTCGACATGGAATCTCCACATCATCACCTACGATTTCACGTTGATGTCACCCTTCAAGACCTTTGAGGGTCAAGTATTACAATATCATGAGGACATTAGTTTACAACCCCAATAGATGGAAAGTTAGGGCCATCATGTGACAGTTCATCACTCAATTCCCAGTGTGTCATAGTTTACACCACATGATATCCCTTTCATTCATTTGAGGGGTCAATAGTTGATAAGCCTTTACTCATGGTTGGTTATTTGTCATGGCTCACTATGGCTCATGCAACTAGGGGCTAAGGTTGGAACCTTCACAATCGCAAAAAACTTTGAGGCCTCCTCATTGTATGTTTTAGCTTGTACAATTTAATTATTGCAAACAAAATATTAATTAAAATAGAAAATATGCAATGGAAAACACACACATTAACACAAATATTTTTTCATGTAAACCCAAAACCGAGAAATCCGGCAAGATTTTTCAATATATATATATATAGTATTACAACACAATATATATCCCATTGCATCCATGAACTTCCAATCCATTTACCTTACATTAGAATACAATTATAGTTCCTTAACCAAAAATACAAAATCATGGGAAAACCTACCATGTTTCACAAAATTGCTTTGAGCAAAAACTATGTGCCAAAAACTACCAAAAGTGGACACAAAAAACTGCCAAAAAAAAAAAATCAGTGGCCCTACCATGGAACCCTCTACAAGGGGGCTTCAACCCCCCTACAAATCCCCCAAAAAAGGGGGGCTACCACCCTCATTGTGACCCCTTGAACAAGGGGGGTTTT